>VZTI01000624.1:0-91304 GCA_013397865.1 Struthidea cinerea | reverse complement strand
ACTGTATTACCAAATATGCCCCATGTTCTGTGGGCTCGCGGGAACCCATGGAACCGGGCAAAAATTACGGTAATAAAGGTGTGCCAAAGAAGGTTCAGGCTGGACATCAGGAAGAACTTTGTCACTGAAAGGTGGAACTGGAACAGTCTGCCCAGGGGGGTTGTGAAGTCGCTTTGCCTGGGAATGTTCAAGAAGCAACTGAACGTGACAGCACTATGATTTAGTTGATGTGGTGGTATTTGGTTGAAGGTTACACTTGATGATCTTGGAGATCTTTTCCAAATTTAATGACTCTAAGAACCCATGAAACTTCAGAAGGGATTGCATCTTGCTTATTTAAGGACAGGTTTTCAAAATCACATGGAATAATAGAGATATTACATCATGAAGCCAATTTTGTTTTCAACAAGTGTCTCCTGTCTTCTTACTCACTGAGTAAAAACAAACAAAAAAACCCCTAATATACCTCAAACAAAATCACATTTCAAGAGCATTACATTGTAGGTTATCTTCTAAGCAGCAGCTATGAGAGGCAGTGATTTTTGATAGGTGAGCATTTGATCAACTGTCAGAAAGAGAAATCACATCAATACCAGCCTGACTTAATGCTCTGACATACACTGACGTAAAAACCAGAACTCCAGTGAGCGATCCTGCTTCTCTCCTAGATTCGTCCCATTCAGGCTGGCAACAATGAATCAAGAAAGCTGTGTAGACAAATCTCTGATGATCAGGTGAGTGAGCAATGCAGATGAGGAAAGCATTAGCGCAGGAAAACCCTGTAGACCAGGTTGTGTTTTCCTGTCTGACTTCCAGTCGGGTTGAAGAACAATTTTGGACAGCATTGCTTGCTTTATAGGGCCATACAAAAAGATTTGCTCCTATAAGTAGTGGCTCAGTAATCACCCTTTACTTTCTCTGTGCTTTTCTCTGTGCATAATATAGGTGGAGTTGTTCTTTGAGGCTGTTTCAGAATCTTATTTTCCAGTGTCACTTCTTACCTCTGTCAAACAAAAGTATTTGAGAATTTTTCCTAAAAGTCCTCTATCCTAACAGCAACTGTTGAGCAGAATAACCTCAGAACAGGCATGAGAAGTGGCATTTTCATTAAAACAACTGCAATTTCCCTGCTACTTGTATAAGTTTATTATTCCATTATTGATGTTGGCCAAGATCCAGGCCCGTTGTACCATTTTACAAAATGTGCTACAAAGTGTATTTGCTGCTACAATAAAGCGCATCTGTCACCCCAATTATGCAAAGCAAGTGGTTGACTGCAAAACTATATCAAAAACTGGATTAGGATCTTTCGTCCATTTATACAAGAAATGCCAACATTAAATACATGTTTATTTTGTAGTAGAGGTACTATATTACCACTACTACAGAAAATTGAGTCCGTATCAGAATACAGTTATCATAATATAAAAAACCTTTTTTTTTTTACTTTGGTCAATATCTCAGTTGCTGTGATCAATGTCCTGCAGAATGAAACCTGACTTAGCAAAGCCATATTTTTAAAAACCTCCAAAAGAATCTTCTTACCCTAACAATTTTATCAAAGAGGCAGATTCTGATCCCCTTTTTTATATTGGATAACAATATATTCTATTAATGTCCTCAGTTATATCAGTAGAACTCCTTGGGGTTTAATAAGTTTATTAATTGTGATGGCATTTAAATCTCACTTTACATAAACCTCTCAGTCAAGTTCTCGTCTGGACCAGAGAGACCTAAATTTTGGTGAGGATCTAGTGAAGTCAGCTGGTGACTAGAGGTTTGAGTTCATTCTTAGTGAAACAAATAAGCCAGAGAAACTTTCAGAATGTTTAGGTCTTGTTGGATTTTGGAGGTACTGAATAAGGAGGTTGCGGAATGTCCATCATCAGAGATCTGCAAGAATATGTTACACAAATCTTTTGGAAAGAGGGAAAGATATTTTATCTGGCCTTGGGACAGACTGATGGACAAGAAAAGTTCTTGAGGTCACTTCTAATCCCAGTGTTTCTGATTCCATGGCATGTGACAGATGGCCATATCTCTATGCCATCCATATCACTAAAATCCAAATCAAAACCTCAGGCTTCATCCTGAATGACTAACATGAAGACAAATGTCACATTTTGTTTTACAATTGCAGGTCTAGTTTTATTGTATACTTTCTGAAGAGGAAGAATACTTTCTTATCTTTACTGTAATATAATTTAGGAAACTCAGCATATTTTTATACATTCTGGACATATTTTCAGAGTCTTTTTAATAAAACTTCTACAAACTTCCTGTCAAAAATTCAGATTTTGATAGTTTTATCTTTCAATATCCATATCAGCTGGAGCCATACCAAGATGTATACCATTTAAATGCCCTTTTCCTGGGATTAGGAAATACAGGGGTGGGGGAAAGCAGACTGAAATAGTTAGCAACATGAAGAACCTCTGGGCTTCTTAAACATGTGAAGAACCATTTCAAAATAGCACTATTTTTTTTGTATTACCTGTAGATGTATATTACATAAGTCTGAATTAAACACCTAAAATCTCCATAAAGGTGGTACAGGCATGTTTTCACAACATATACATAGTGAGTGGAAGAGCCTCAAGGTCTGGAGTGAGTGCATCTGAAATGCTACTTACCAAGGCTGTTTCCAGCTATGGGATTCTCTGACTAGAAACACGTGGTATTTAAGACTGTGCAAAGTCTGCTGGAAGATTCATATGCCTGCAAATGACGATTTGCCCAGCTATGCAGGATGTACCTAACAATACTTGATTAGTGCCTGATTATTTGCCAGGAACTGACATACATCATGTACTTACATTTTATGTAAATCCTTCTACATCTGAAACCGTTCCAAACGACACCTTTTTCTCCCTGCTTGTGTAATCGCCCTAGCGATGAATCCAGCAGTAAGTCTACATATTTACCAGGTATGCTCCACTTCTCATGACAGCCAAGATTATAATTCCATGATGGTAATAGAGGACAGTCCTGGGTTCTGGTTTACACTGCTAGAGTTGTTTATGCATCTAGCTTTAAAAGATTCCTTGACACTGTCTTTCAGCAGTGCTTAAACACAGCCACAGGATTTCCCCTTTCCAGTAAATATGTGGATTTTAAGTAAGCACTAATTTGGAGATAACTTCCTGCTCACTTGTTCCCTTTTTAGTACTTATGAACCTTGTGCTCTTTGCTGTACCATGTTACGCCTTCAACAGGAAGGCTGGATAAAAAGTCTTTCTCAGCATAGCCTTTAACTTGGCAGAAAAAAAGATGTTTTTGATGGGATAAGATGGAACTCTTTCATTTATTGCACAAATACCAAATAAATTATACAGTAAAAGGCCAACCTCCTCCCCCCTCACAGTCTTCCCTATAGCAGTACCTTCCCTAACTGTGCTTTTAAATAAATACAGCCACATTGCAGAGTTACTGCTGAATTCAATATGTGAGTGTTTGTAAGGTTTCTTCTGAGCATTTTTAGTCCCTGGGCACTGAAATATCCACTTTTGTGAATGATGAAGAAGCCTAAATGTTAAACAGATGGCAAGACACTGTTGAGCTGAGATGGTTTTGTCACCGCAGCACTTGAAGCCTTGGGGTACTTCACCATCTTAATGTTCAAGCATTTATCTGGGTAGACATAGTTGCTTTGTAGATACAATTTTTTGATTCATTCCTGAATTCCATCAAAGTTGCACTTTATCTACCCAAGTACTTTTTTCAGATCTGTCCATTTGCCAAGCCACGATGAAATATGAAATACAAAAGAAAGACACAAATACTGGGAATGTGTAACCCACAGTAAAAATGAAATAAGGTGATTAAAATGCATCATAAATATCAGTGAATAGTTCACTTACTATATTTAAAATTTAATTTGGACGTGACAGTTGTCAAGCCACAAATTCTGCCAGTCACATATGTCCACTATTATTACAAACCCATCTATATCCCTGGGTTTTTCTGTCTTCATGGATTTCTGGAACACAGAGTATTAAAACAGAAATGTTCAGAAAGTGGGGCATTTTATTAAAGTTTCTTATAAATCCTTAACTTTCAGTCCTTGCTTTTTTGATTATGTCCACATGACCCATATAGTAAGATGCAATAAGCCTGATCTTGCATGTTGAGAAAAAATATTGCATACTTCAGAATCTATTACTTTAGGAATCATCTCTTGGAAGATGCTATTCTCTGGAAAAAAAGAAAATAACTTTAGCCAAATATGAATCCATGCTTACTTCACTAGGCATTATGTTCAGCTTTGGAAAAAAAAAGCAATGTTGCAGCTAATAAACAAGCAATTTTTGGTTATGATTTCTAAACATTTGCAGCAGTACATAGTTGCTTTTCTAAATTAACTTTGTTGCAGGGAAGGGACAAAACTGGACAACAAGACAATTCACAAGCAAACCTCCAAATGACGTATGACTAAAGCATGAGACAGGATCAAGCAAATATCATAGAACATTAAAGTATTTTAGTGATTGCTAAATATGGTCACTGGCATAAAAAATGAACTGGCTGCATAAACCTATCAATCATTAATATAAAACTCCTACTGAGTGCCTCAATGCCAGGTCCAGTCCCACAATCTCTGTTTGCAACACTTGGATTTAACCACAGTGATAGCTGTAGTCATCTGATCTGATTGATGATATTAAACACAGACATCCTTTTCGTATGAGATTAAATATGTGGAGGAAATACACTATGATACAAACCAAAGACCATTAAATTTTATGCACGTGCTTCTTGCAAAAATGCTTTGGTTTATATACAGCTGTGGAAACATGGTATACTGAGAGACACTGACTGAGAAGATAAGCACTGCTTTTCCAAGTGTTTTGCATAAAACTGATGCTCACTTGTATAGAATTCCCTGGGCTACATCAACCCTCCACCACCATCAAGTCCGAATGGTTGAAGGATAGGAAATTCTGAGTTTAGCTTGCCTCACTTCAAAAAAACCCTGTCCAAAGTCCTGCAGCTTAGACACTTAAATCAGAAAAGGTTGAAATCATACAGGTTCAAAAATTTTTAATTCCTTCACTGTTTTTGAGTAAAGAGAAAACTGAACTTCAAGTGTTCAAGAACCTAATAAATCAAGGTTATGACTTTATTGTTTCTTTATCCAGGAAGAAATTTTAAATTAAAAAGAAGATGGAAAAAACCAATGTAAGTTTTAAATGTCCTTCTATTCTTCCAAGCTATAACTCTTTCTTCCTAAAATACATTTCTGCCCTTTTATCTTCCTGCCAAGTGGGTAATTTTTTTAAAAAAAGCAAAACAATATCTATGTGTTTTTATAACCTTATTTAAGGGATAAAAGGATACCAAATAATTTATTTTCATGTTTAAAGAACAATCAAATAGGTAATTCCTAATATTCATGTCAGCAATAGAATATACAGGGCCTAGATAGCCCAAAATTGTTCATGTCAAAGCTTTCAATACAAAACTTTTTTCTAAAAATGTAACAGAACAAAAATTCATAGTACAGCAATTTTGAATAGGACAAGACCAGTTTTGACAAATACATTATCCATAGCAAACCTTTAATTTAGATCCTGTCTTGATTGACTACATTAGCTGTCAATCACTTCTGCAAATGTATTGGACGTCACATCAAGACTTCTGTGTTTATTTGGCTGAATATCTTCTTATTTATTTTGATTGTTTTAATGCCAAGAAGTACAGAAAATGGCATTACCTGGTAATGCAGTCAAGCATTCACAAATAATTTCAAATACAGACAAAAAAATTCTTCCTTTTTTGTCAGTAGTTTCATGTTTGGATTACAGGACAGATTCTTCTCTCATTTGTTGCACTGTAGATTCTCCTATCCTAGATTGAAATATTGAAAACACAAGCTGCCATTACAATGTGAGTAGGGTCAGAACTCCCTTTTACCGAAACAGGCTTTCTGAAACACTTGATTGCAGTGTGGTACTTACCAAACTATAATTATCAGCAGGGAAGAACATCCTACATTGCACTTTCTAAATGCAGTTTGCTTAGGTAAGGGCATTAATGACAGTATCAGCAGCAAAAGCTCCTGGCTCCATGCTAGGCTGGCTACATGCACAGGAGTAGCTTGCACATTGCTAGTGGGATGCTTACCACAGCTTGAGAACCCTGGCCCAGACCCATCTTTATATTTGGATGACACCGGTGCAGTAGTCACCTTAGTCTTGTCATGAGGCAGTGCAAACATTGTCTGTGACACCTGGAGCCTGACGGGGCACGCAGCGCTTACCCACTGCAAGTGCAAAGCAAAGTGTGCTGGCTTAAAGCATCTCTGCTGAGCTGGGAGCAGAACGTTCTGCACCAGGTGTGCACCCCCGTGGTTATGGAGATGGCAAAGGGGAGGCTTGTATTGGCAAGTGCAGTATTTGTGGCATAAATATGCAAATCTATGTTTCTATGGGGAAAAATTAATAGAGGTGGTAATCATCTTCATCATCTTAGTTGTTCATATTGCTTAAAAAAAAAAACTTGAGTGGGATTGTTATTGCATTTTAATTGCTCTTTGCAAGTTGTATTGATTTTATTCTGACATACACAGAAGACAAAGTAGATATACTGTAACTGCTAACATTTAAAATGGAAAAAAATATTTTTTAGCTGCAAACTGGGGTATACTATATCATATCAGGAGATTTCTTTGTTAATTATTTCTTGTCTTAGACATGTTCAGAGGTCATTCATTTCTTTCTAAATTTGCAAGCTTATTGCAGACCAGTCCAAGGTTATGTAACTCTCCAACATAATTGTTCTGTGTACAATATTAGCTAACAAGTAATTATAACTACTAGCTGCTCCCAGCTGATAATACGCTTAGGAAATTCATATATTTGGAGTTGTCAGTTTAGGTCAAATTATTTGAGAAAAAGTCTGACTTAATTTGAGAAAATGCCTGACTTAAGAGGGTGCCAAAAGAGAGTATTCAGATACAAATAATTTCATAGCAAGTGCTGCCCTTAAAATGGAATAATTTAAAACCAAAATCTCTTAAAATTTACAATTCCTAAGATAACTTTTCTCAGAATATGGATTTGAAAAAGCATTACATTGGTAACAGTTTGACTAAGTACTAAAAGCTCCACTCTAGGACCACATACCAGGTGGCAAAGGAGTTACATGGTTTGCATCTATTTTTAACTAAATTACTAGTTTGAAGTCAATAATTGTATAGACATCTTGGATACCAGAGGAAGCTTCTTCTAGCATCTAATCATGCTTAATATACACTTTCTTTCAAAATAATGGTATTCTTTTCATTTAAGCAATTATGCCTTCAAAGGTTTTCTTCAGTACATTGGCTCGTGGTTTTTTGAGGTTTTTTCCTTGAGTTTTAAAAGTGTTAGGGCACTATTTTACTAAGAATTACATTACAAATTGCATTACAAAGAAAAACTAATCAATAAAAAATTAAGTACCAAAGAAAAAAGTATTTCAAAATGAGAAAAAGGAAGGGGAAAATCCCCAATGTTCTGTAGACACTAAAAAAAGCACAAAATTCAGAGTTGAGTTATTAAAACTATTATGGTAACATTTGAGCAAAGGTACAGTACCGATTTTAGCCCAGAACACATGGTTAGAAGACGTGGAAAATGTCATAACTTTAAGTGATTTGAGAGGCTTTTCAGCTTGAGATGTTTAATGGCATCAACCATCATTGCAGCACAACAAGTAGTGCCAGAGAATTATCCACGTTAGTGCTCAGAGGCCAACAGACACCAGATCTCCCAGGAGCCCTACCACTGTGTACAACTACCTGTATGTCTCTCAGTGCCTTTATACCTCAAAGCCAGCACTTGTATGGGCCTTTTGCCATTCTTTCACTAACTAATTTCACCAGGATTTTGAAGCATTTTACATTTATTTGGATTTTGTACCAAGGTAATTGGAACCGATAGGCTAGGAAGTCACATTAGCATTTTTGCCACAAAATACGTGAACCTACGACAGTATTATGTCATTAAGTGTCATTTCTCCAGAAGGTGACCTGGAAAGGGTGAAAACCAATGAGAAAATTCAATTTAAGAATATGTACTCATCAACTCTTTTTCATTCTTCTAGGACATGCAGAGTTGCATAGTATCTTTTGAAACTGTGCAAGTTAATTTTAGGAAGTATATTATCTGCACCAGAAAAACTCCTTGCAAATATTGTTTCTTGTCCCAAAAGATCAGCTTCACTTTATCAGTTTATCAGCTGTTGTCACCACAGAAATACTACTTGTTGTACTATAACTGCATGGCTTTTTCAGCCTTCCCAAAAAAAAAGAGTTTTGAGTTTTGAATGCCCTGGTGTCACACATGTGAGGACTTAAAGAATGCAGTTGCATGTCTGAAAACACTGTCCCCATAAGATAGGTCACCTCAAAAGGAACTTGAGATAAGCATGGATGGCAAAACAGGAAGGAATTGATTCCAGGCCTAAGAAAGGTGAGGGTTTGGAATTAGCACAGAGGACAAAATGCCACTGTGCAGACTGTGGGAACTTAAGATAAGACTTATAGAGACAAAAAATTTGCACAGTGGAAAACTGTGGGAAAGGCAGCACAAGTTGTGGAAATGGCATCTGTGCCCATGGATACCTGGGACTGGACTGTATAAAAGTGTTACCTCCGGAAGATTGACCCCCACCACCAAAGACCAGGTTGAAGAAGGACCAGCAGGATGCCACAAGAATCCACATTGTGGTGATTATCTTTTGTTTAAGGTGGTGATATCTTTTTCTCTCTGTGTCTCACTCTGTTCCTCTCTCCTTCCTTCCTCTTCCTATTTCTTCTTATCTCTGTACTTCACATTTACTGTTAAATAAAATCTGTACTATTGACTTTGGCATATGGTCTTGCTTTCACCTTAATTCAGGCAGAAGCATCTCTTAAAATTGGATCTTAACAACATAATTCTCCGTCAAATTGTATTTCAGAAGAATGAAAAATCTCCTCTGCCATTTAGGGCAGTATCTTGAATAACTTCATCCCAACAAAACCTGTCATTTTAAAATAGACATAACTACAGTATCAAAGTATTTTTCCTGCTGAATTTGCTTTCTCAGTCTTCAGAGACTTCACCTTTACTCGGAAAAAGCATGCAGTCAGCTGAACCATAAAATGTTGTGAACCTGGCGGGCAGCCTTTACCCAAGATGTTCTGGTTGTTACAAAAAAAAAAAAAAAAAAAAAAAAAAAAAAAAAAAAAAAAAAAAAAAAAAAAGGCCTTTTTGTCTGAGAAATTTCCTGTTATTTGTTTGCTTTTCTTAGTGGAAATTGCAAAATATGCATTTAGTTCACTCTGTGCATACTCCTCTGTAGAAAAATGTATGTCCCTGTTTGCCTCATTTGGCTTGGTGTTATAGTAGTTCTATACCCACACTTTAAGTGCTTCTTAGTTCCACTGGGTTGAGCTTTCAAGTCTTTTTTCTTTGATGCACCTTCTAGTTGCTGGTGCTTGTTAAAAGTGACTGCAAAAGACCATGCTAGAGCTATCACACCACAGAAAGACTCTAATATGCCAGAGAATACGTGCTCACACAATGTGTGAGCTACAGATCCACCCAATTTCCTCGGTATCCTCAAATTAATTGCTCTACTGGTCTGCTTCCTTTTTTAAAACATGACCAATGCCAATGTCACATCCATCTGGCTAAAGTTTTGAGCCTTTTTCTAAGGATTCTTATGACTTAATTCTCATCCTACACACTAAACTATTCTCCTACTGTCTTAGCTATAACTGAACCATGCTGTCAGCTGTTCCTCTCCCTTTCAACAATGATCTCCAAAGGAATACGTGTAAAGGAGAATTGCATCACCACACTTGTATCTGGTTTTGATCCTCAGCAGAGACCTCTGTTTTTTCTGCATCCTCTTGGTCCTCGAATTCAGGTGGTTGAGTCTATGTACAGTTATAAATTATTGTACAACTTACTCTGTGAAAGCAACACCATTATCAGCAGATAAGCAGACCCAGCTACTTAGGCCCACGTAAACACTTTAAGTTCCTTATTTACAGCAGAATTTTTTTTTGTGAAATCAATAGGATAGTTTTTAATGGGATCTTTGTCCTCTTTTAAATTCACTTCTATTCATACAGTTTGCTGGAGTCAGTCTCTGATAAGGCTAACCCATAAATACCTGACAGGCAAGAGGCAATTTCTATCAATACAAAATCTGTAAAGGGCAGCTGGAGTCATTTAAGCCAGGAACATAAGTGGCTTTTAGCTGCCTGAAAAATTATATATTCTTTGTGAGACTGATGAATCTTAGCACTGGTTCATTAATAATGTGGATGGTGATACCTCTCTACATTATCACTGCACAGAGTAATAGAACTTCACTCAAAATTTGTTCTGAATATCAGAAATCTAAGACGTATAAGATGGCCATGTATTTGGGAAAGCATGGAAACATTTTTTTTTTTAGGGAACTGGCAAGTTCTGGTGGTGCAGTTTGTAAGCTCATATTCACATTGATAAAATCCTACTGATCTAATTAATCATATCTATCACATCAAATTTGCTATCAAACTGGCCTTGAGTTTAGAGCTAATAGAAAAAAAATCTGAGGTGATTATAACTTCTAAAGACACATCTTATTTTCACCAGAAAAAAAAAGTAACTTTAAATGAGTAAAGTACTCTCTTTCAGTAACATGCAGCTTTCCTGACCAAGCACATTTTCACTTGGGCTTGGTTTCACATACTATATTTTCAGCCAGGCTTGTAACTTAATTGTATGAGAGAAACACAATTAGGTATTTCACTTGAAAGGGGTAGCAGTTAGTTCAATACCAGTCTTCCCCAATGAGTGCTAATGTTACCAAGGACAGAAGATTTCCTTTAAAAGTTAAGAGCATACATAGCAAAGAACGACACACAGCAAAAAGGGAGTTATTTCAATGCTTTGAATAATTTATTTGAGGTTTACTGGTATCACTGTATCTGTTTTACTCATTTAACGTAACAAAGCACATGCCCTGTCCAGTGCTTGCAGGCACCGTTTAGATCTTTAGTGCAGTATACTATGAATATTTTCTAAAGCTAATAAAGCATTCTTTTCCTTCCACAGCAGAAAACTATTCTGGTACTAAGAAAAACGTAGCATTCAGCAAATATTTAGAGCTTTCAGCTAAATCAGTTGTTAAATAAGGACAATCTTTAGTTTTTACTCTTTGCTGGCTATTCTAGCTTATAAAACAACTAACCCATTATAGCGTTCAGAGAGAATACACAGTAGAAAGACCAGGGATGGAGCCAGAAGCCAGTTTTGTTTCTAAAGTAGATTCAGAAGCTACCTTATGGATTTTCAGTAAGTGTGACAAAAGAGAGTTGGAGACTACAGTAGGCTGGATTCTTTTAGCTACAACTAAAAAGAGATCTGAGTCACTTTGTACCTTTTTGACTTCATGAAACCTGTAGCATGCTGTCAACCTACACAGAGGTCCAGCCTTTCATCTAAGTAAATCTGGCTGCAGGAAATGAGCCAAGTCAAGGTCACAATGTAGGGGAGAAGTCTTGGATTCAAGTTCCATATGGAGCCTCTCTTTGGGAGCAGAAGATTCCTCTTGTGCTAAACAGCACATTAAAATGGGAGGTAAAGTAATATGTGAGGATTGCTGTTAACATCTCTAACTGCGTTACAGTTATGGAATATTTCACACAGTATTGTCAGGAGCCATCTTATAGCTACAAAACCTTCACTTGCTGGTTTTGAACTTCTGACAAATCAACCAAAAAGCCCCTTGGTATATAAACATCTCCATGAGCTCCTAGGAAAGGCCAATTGGCATAGGCATGAGTGCTGAAACGTGGCATCCTCTTCACTTCTAGGAATAGGTCATGTCACACAGAATGGAACTGAGGAGTCGGCCAAAAGAGGACAGTGATAGAAATAAGCATAAGGTAAAAGTTATATGAAGATCTTTTTTTGGCTTCAGGAGAACAAAAGGGAAATTGAATGTGGGTCTAGGCAGGAAGCTGTTCCTGTGCTGTTCTTCAACAGTTTTCATCTTAATTTCAGAAACTTGGTGCCATGTTTGCCCACCAAAACGATGATCACCAGGTTCTGCAAGCTTAGTGTCAACAGCTGAGTCAGTGCATTGCCAGGGAAGGAAGGGAATGGAAACAGTGGGACCGCAGTGAGAGGCTTGCGGGAACAAGCTTAAGGAAGGGAAGATGCCTACTGACATCCCTGAGATTTATGCTCTTACTAGTTACAAGACCTGAAGAGAACAGCACTCCAGAAAGGGAATTTTGACAATGAGGTAAAGGAAAGGCACTGAACTTTTGATAGCTGTTATAAAGCAAGGTGAGACAGAACAGAGAGAGCTCTCCTGGCACAAAGGGAGCTGCACTCAACTCAGTTAGTAAGTCAAACACAGACCAGGAGACTGTACCCATGTTTACTTTTTGGGATACAGCCTGTTCTCTGCACCTGAAAGAAAAGGGCACAATGCAACATGTGTTTCTATGTCCCACACAATCTTCTAAACCATGGCCAAGCATTGTCTAGGACAGAACAAGCTGGCACTGGCCAGAATTGTGCCAGGGAGCTTACAGATAATGATACATCAGTGCTCAGATTGTGCCATGGCACAGTGATCTTATTTATTATGGAAGTAGCTTATGAAAATATCTTAGATAGTAGGAAGGATGCTACTATGCTATGCAAGACAGCCTTACTGCTATGACAGCACTATGTAACATCTAACTTTGAAATTCACTTGCAAGTAAACCATACCTGCAGTACTTGAAGCATCTGAAAATTTATGGAAATAAAACCCGTTACCCATGTGAAAAATAATGCCTTACACTGCATGCCAGGTAAGTGGTAAATAGCAGACCACTACAAAATCTGACTATGTCATACTAGCTGTTCCTGTGTTACAGGAATTTATTCATTGCATAGTTTTCTGGAAGGGACACTTGTTGGGCTTCATTTGGGTTATATTATGAATATATAGTATCATGAATTATAGAGAGAAAATACTTCTCTGTACATTTCTGGAATTATCATATGGGGACACAGAAATTTTCTGTTGCAATTAACTGGTAAATTCAGGCTTTTCTGTAGGTTGCAGCAAATTGTGCAGATTTGTGACATCTCTCTGGAAGGTATGCTGGTGGCCTGCTCCTCTGGGAATGCAGAAGAGCTGTATCATTCAGATTAAGTCTCTGAGAATTGACTCTGAATTCTCAAGCAGTTTACTAAACTAGAGGAGATTATAATAAATAGGAAAAGTGAGAAGCCAGCAACAATCTCTCTCTCTCTGAGGGCATCTAAGGCAAGCTCAAGCAGATTTTAATGAGTTTGTTTATGGGAGTGCAGATACTACTTCTGGAATTACAAGAGATGCATCCATAGAAGCCAGTTCATATTACCATTCCACCAGTGCTATTTGTAAGATGAATGAAACAGAACATCACAAGATGGGGTGATGAACCCTAAGCAGGACAGTACTTCTGTCTTACAGGAAATCAAAGCAAAATACACTGCTTTTTTGGCCCCCAGGGTGACTATTGGAAACTAATCTATTCTTTGAGGGTCAGGTAAACCCATAGAACTTCTTAATTCCTGGAGATGTTAATAGCTGGTTTTTCAGGTGGGTAACTAATTACACTGTGAAGAAGAGAACTGTCAGCTATATAGGAAAGGCTTCACTGATGTAGAGCTAAGGAACAAGAAGGCCCATAGCTGCCATGGTCAGTTTGTATTTGGGAGAAGCATCCCAGCAGAATGCTGCAGGACAAGCCAGCAGCCTTCCAATCACTGCAGCTGATATGCTCAGACACAGAGATCAGCTGGTTATTATAGATCATACAAGAGTAAGGTTTGGAAGAGTTTGGAAACACACAAAATTGTCATCCTAACCATTTACCTCTCTAACATAAGGGGCAGCTATACTTACCACAGTCCTTCTAAAAACTTTCAGTGAAAGAAACATGCTAGGGTCTGTTGGCAAACTATTCCAGTGTTTCATTAGTTTTACTGATATCCGACCTGCATATTTCTTTTTGAAATTTAGTAAAGCTTGCTTGGTTTTAATAAGATTCTTCAGTCTCTGACCGCTTATGCTAGTCCACCCAGATGGAGAACTTGAGGTAATGCAATAGATCCTTGAAGGATGAGAGAGAGGATGATGCTGCATTAAACCCCAGTTATTCCTTGGATCCTGAAAGGATCTTCACTTTTATGAACCAAGTCAAATGCTATAAATTGTTCACAACTGGTAACTCAATTAGCTCTTTCTTCTTTTTAAATGCTTCGCATTTAACTAGGTTTTCAGCAAAAATGCAGCTGATTTCAGTATTGCCAATGAGGTTCCTACTCTAAGTATAAAAGTCAGAGCTTCCTATTTCTGAATGGACCTCAAAATTCTAGAATTTTTCTATAAACTTCTACTTTCATTAAGTACACTTTATTGCCTATAGAAATGATGGTGCTGCTCTAAGATATGTTGATGCTGTCTATGGTGCCTACTGCCATAGCTGCCTTCGGACCATATTTAAATTCATGCCAAAAACCCTTAGGAAGTCAATAAAGCTACTTCCACTTGCACTATTTACCAACTTGTCTGAAATTAATCTGAGTAGAACTTATACAGACTAACAAATGGAAGAAAATTAGTGTAAATCTTAAATGAACCAATTCAAGTATAAAAGAATCTGAGATTTTTAATCACATACAGAGATGTGCAAGCAAGTATCAGTTTTGACTGAAGACCTAGATCAAATTTGTCAAATGTGAATGGCTCAGATTTGACTCAAATATACGTATCTGGGCAAATAAACAGATAAATAAAGATGTTTGTCTGTATCAGAACTGTTGAGCATATGCAGTACCTATTGATTAATTGAGAGGTAAACAGAAGACATTTTATGCAACATTGATGTGCTTCAGTAATACTACATTTGTGCTGCTAAATTCATTGCTTTATTACATCAGACAAGGTTTAAATGAGACTTTCTCACACAAAATTTCATAAGCACTAGTGTGCTGTGCTATCCTAAACTAAGTCCATTTAAACAACTCTGCATTTGAGTGCTTCATTGATCCCTTCATATTTATGGTAGGGTTGCATCTGTTTTTATCAGGTGAATGTGCAGCAGGATTACTGATGTGATAAACTGGGCAGTTGGTCTGAAGATCGTTGTTTTATACCACAAAAAACATAGATAAAACTACATCTATGACAGTTTATATTACAGGCTTTACTTACAGTGAGCACTCAGAGGTCTGTCTGTGTAAGGACCAAAGAAGTTGGGGTTTTAAGCACTAACACTCTCAGTACTACTAAAAGAAAGGAAATAACAGAATAAAAGTCTTAGCAAAAAAAAAACCCCAAAACCTAGCCAGCAACCTGGGAGCAACATTTCATTCCAGTAGTTATCCAGAAATCTGATTTCCTTTGCTTTGTGTCAGGCACTTAGCATTATTGTTGCAGTTAAGGGAACTTTATGATAATTATTAAAATAAAATTTCTTGGAGGAGAGGTGCCACAAGAGACTGCAGCATCACTCGGGAAGTCATTTATCTACTGTGAAAACACAGATCTCTTACTTTATTAAACATCTCTGTACAATCCCCTTGATGTCTGCAGCCAGATATTCACCTGGCACAGTTCCATTGAAATCACTGGACCCATATTGACTTACACAAACTGAAAATCTGAACCTCTGACTTTATTACAACATCTCTAAAAGGGTTGATTAATTGTAGCAAACCATCACAATATGATAATAATGCTCAGAAACCTCTCCAGAGTGGAACAGAAATTTGTTATATCTTTCTGCAGAACATTTGTTTTATGTAATCTACCTCTTTTTCAGTTGTGGAGGGTTTTTTTGTTTTAGTTTTGAAATACAGATGGTAATCTTGTTACTATCTCAGGTTTACCCTGCAAAAAACATCATGACATGGTTGTAGTATATATTTCCTGAAATCCTGATTGTCACTGGGTCTCAGGCACACAGTGATCTTCTTGAAGAAGAGTATGCATTCTCCATTTGACAACATCCTACAGAAGACATAGCCTTCCTGTCCTGCAGGTCAGTTCAGTCTCAACTTCTGCCCCCACTGAGAGGCTTGCTGCCTGTACTTCTGGTGCAGCTGTCTACGCTGGGATGAGGCTGCTGGGACAAAAGCTGTGCAAGAGAGACATAAAAAACTCTGTTCAGGGCCTCCTCCTGCTTTGCTTATGCATTTAAGCTGTAGCTGTTGTCCTTGGTTCTGGCCTGAGCCATGTTGGAGGTGTGCCTGTGCCTGGTCAACATCCTGACCTGCTGATTTGACCTCAGACTTTCCTGGACTGTTACAGTCCCTGGTTACTGTACCAGACCTGCCCTCTTCTCCTTGCTTGGGCACAGTGGGACTGACCTTTTCTTATGAGGACACTATCCTACTACCTTGCCATTACCCCAGCTCCTGCTTGCCTTCCCTGGGGAGTAGCCTGATCTTGTTGCTTCCTGAGAAGATGAACCCGTAAATACTGTACAGACACTGCTACTGCAGCAGGCATAAATAAAAGAGATATGCTGGGTTTTTTCCAAAAATAAGATAAACAAATTTCCCTTACAGGATCATTCTTATTTAATATTATATTTTGCAGGAACAGTAAAAATTGAGCCTCTCTTTTTGCTTGTTTTGCTATGCATAAATTTTCTGTTCACTAAGAGTTCATAATCTCAGAAGCCAAATGGCAGAGAGAAAATGGCATCCAAAGCACCATAGTCCAAGCAAAACATTTCTCTGCTTTTGCTTAATTTTAATGATGTAAGTGGTGGTGGCATGTTTCCCACCCTGTAGATCTGTCAGCTGTCATGCCTAAGTGTGAGACACACTCAAGGGTTTACCCCAGCCCGCGTTGTCCTGAGGAGTCCCTGTAGCTCCTGCAGTGGTGACACAGTGCCCCAGTCTCCTTTCCCCACTGAGAACACCACGTGTGAAGATACAGAGGGCAGAGGAGACCAGTTCCTGTGCTGTAGGAAGGGTTGGGCCTCTTCATGAAGTATCCCACACAGAAGCCACAACAGAATAATTGTTTAGCCCACTGCAGCCTCATGCCATCATTCCTGTCCTGTCACAAACTCAGCAAGGGGAAATGAGGTGAGATGGTACAGAGGGGCATGGATATATCCGTCACAGGATTCACCTTTCTGAGTCTCATGGGCTAGGTCAGAGAAAAAGCAGAGGTCAGAATCAAACCATCCTTGACTGGCTTATCTCGTAATTCCCTGTTTCATGGCAGATCTGGGTCAGGAGAGGGAAAATGAAAAAAACCCAAAGGTAATAAACTTAATGCATGAGGCTCCAGCCTTAGCTGCATAGTTTAATTCTGAAAGAACAAAGCCCAAAGCTTACTTATAGAACCATAAGTAGTCAATAACAACGTAAAGTCAAAATATTTTTAACAAACAACTCTTAATAGAATTAAACTGTGCAAAGGACAAGTTCTCTTTTCACAGAGGGATTTAACTGCAGTGCTGCACACTCACCTTAGCAGCAGCACCAAATGTTAAGAACAGGAAGAAATTAGGTACAAGTCTGACATTTTGGTGTAAAGTTCCTCAGCATGGGTAACTTCCTGAAATGGCAGCAGGCATGACACAAATTCATCCTAGTGCAGCTGCTGACACGGAATGATGCTTCGAAGTGTTTTGGGGAGCCGGGAGGGCAGCAGTGTTTCCATCAGAAGCACCCAGGTTTCACAACATGCCAAACCTAGAGCACTACAGTTCAGCAGCTCATTAAGCATTTCAATCGTGCTTTGCAGTTCTCTGAATTGTGGTCTTTCCAGTACATCAATTTTTTTCTCTAATTATATTGATTTTAGCAAATTGCAGTGTCCTTCTGTTGATTTTCAACTATGTATAGCAAAAACTTGCAGTGTGAGAGAAAAAACAAACTCATTGTGCTCTAGCAAGTTATTCCATACCATTAGACCTTTCATGGGACAAAACAGAGACATCAGAGCTAAGAACATATGAAAATATTGCAGTTACTACAAAAATAAACAGAAGCTAAGTTTTTTAATTAATACAGACCTTACATTCATCACCCAGACAAAAAAGACCAGTCAATTGTCTGGAGCACCAGCTCTGTAATTACACACCCAATTATTTTCAGTGTGTGGAGGATGTAATTGCCTGTGCCCAGCTCTATCTTTGGGTCATCACAATGGACCAACCATACCGTATGCCAGCACCTGCCATCTGCAGGCTGTCCTCCCACACCAGAGACCTGAATTCTAGCCCATACTCCTGACTAAATCATGTCTTTATAAGGCAGAGAACTCCTAAAATCTGCTCAACTAATTAGGGGCTGCCGTACAACCTCTAGAAAGTCAGCAACACAGCCCCTATCCTCTTTCTTCCCCATGAAGACAAGCTATGAATCCCCTCCACACTTTCATTTTACAAAACATTTAACTAATTGCATTGCTGAATCATGCTAGAGGTAGGACTTCTGCATTGGTGAAACTGCTCTGAAGTCAGTGCAGCTAAACAGTATAGGACCAGTCATCTCATTCAGGGTGGGAAGAAAAATACTTCAGTGTTTAGGAAGTATGTATCTGTTCCTGTTTCTCTGACTTTTTTACTAATTTTAGTGAATGATTTGCGAATAAAAATACGTAAGAACATCAGGAAGCCAATCACCAAGCCTGGAGTGAGTGTTTTAACAGGCCAGACAGTACCAAGAGTATTTTAAAGAACAGTGGAACCTGGGCCATTCATTCAAGAATTTATATGCTACATACAGCCACCTGCTGCATTTCTGGATGAAGCATCCATGTCGTGGGAGATTACTGGCTCATCACTGCAGGTAAATACCTTAGCTTTAGAGGAGGGTGTAATACAAATATGCATCTTTCTGCAGTGTTCCCTTCTGGTTAACTCTGAGCTTCTTCTTTTTCACTGCTTTTGGTTTAGGCTTTATTAGAGTAAATCAGTCCTTTAATGGATTTAGTTCATATATCTTACAGATAGTTTAGGATTTTTTTTTGCATCAATGAGTCATGGCAATATATATAAGAAATGTTTATTCTTCTGTTCTTGTGGGGGGGGGAATTAATACACATTCACATAACTGGGATTAATCTAGCATCTAGCAGGCAATTTGGTCTTACATTTTCTGACATTTTTATTAAGTATAAAAAAACCAAAAGGATACAGTCCATACTTAGTTATATTTAGCTGTCATCCTATGTGTATTTAGTCCTTATCCCAAGAATTTTAAGTGTATACAAAGGGCAATATAATTTACACAACAGAAGCTTGAAATGACATGTTTAGGGGCATTCCACACGACTTGCCCTTCTTTGTGTTTGGAAGTCCCCTTTCTCTGTAAATCAGGAGACAACTTGGTAGGATCCATTACAGGGACTTACCAGCTTAGTAAAAAAATGTGGCTTCAAAACTCAATTTAAAATCTGTTCAGGTACTTTTTAACCTCACTAAAATCAATGGACCAAATCTCATACATCTCATATAGATCACCAGAATACCACTTAAATCAAAGAGTTGCCTTAGGTAAGTGAGGAAGGCATTTTTCCAGTGGGGATGTTCATTCAAGTAATCCTGCAGGCTTATGTCTATCCTTGTTATCAGACACTCAGCAATGTCAAGTTAATTAATTTATTTCCTTTCAAGTGTTTTTTTCCCCCATCATTGAAAGAATTCCATGAAATGAGAAAGAAAAAACTACTGCAAATCATTAACACGTAAAGACAGGCTAAGTGCCTTACCTTCTGCTGTGGCCTGCAGTCTGCTGCCGAAGAGGCTGAGAAAACAATACCAGTTTACATTTGGGGCATATCATGCAGCAGCCTTCGACTACAGCTCTTATTGAAGCTTTAGCATGTCGGGCACAGCAGCGCTCAGTGATGGTGTGACTTCATTAAGGCCACAATAGTCTGCTGTTAGTCTCCATTCTCCACTAGACCTTTGCACTGGCCATGTAGGATTGTTAAAAGGTGAGCAGGTTTTGCAGATGACTCCTTGGCTCTCCAGTCAACAAATCAGCTTACGGATGGGAGACATGTTTGGTGAGATATTGCCATTGGTGCACTGTTGTTCTTTGACCTTCAGCAGCTCCACAACACAAGGGTCCTCTGACAGACTGGGCAAGGTAGACACCTGCCTAATTTCCTCCATCTGCTAGACAGCTATACAGAAAGCCCAGCCTTTTGGGTCCTTGAAACACTCTCTTCTGAGTCTCTGCCAAGGATGCATGGAGTCTCTGGACCAGTCACAATGGGGGCTTTTGCCACTCATTCCCAGTGAGGGTCACTTCAGCCTCCAATAAAATTAACTGTTGGGACACTCCAGTCATTCAGAAATACAAACAGGTTCTGCTTCTCTATAACTTGGTGGTATTAGGATATGCTGTGCACCAGTATCCACTAGAGCATTATACTCCTGTTGGCCTGATGTACCAGGCCATAGAAATCACACAGTCCCGTAAAGCCTGTTGTCTCCTTCCTCCACCTGGCTGGAGGCAGGGCCCCTCTAGTCCTGATCATCATATTGGTTACTCACTTTTTGTATGTACAAAACAGAATTCTCTTTATTAAGAGCAGAAGTAGGATCAGCTCTTCTACTCTGTTTGGCAATTCGCCTGCTTGAAACTGGAGCAGCAGTTTTCCTGAAGAACCCCATTTTGTGGTTGTTTTTCCTGCAAATCAGACACCCGTGAGGGTGTCAAGGTAGATTTTGCATCCTACTTTCTTATGTCTTCTGTGTGGTCACTCAGGTAAAGCCACAGGATGGTCTGTGGTGTGCAATCACCATATCCTCTCTCTTGAGCAGAGGAGCTCTAACTCCTGATAGCTGAGATACTGGTCTGTCGCTGTTGTACCGGGGACAGCGAGAAATGACATAGACTCGATCCAGGAAGAAATGGGATGGAACAGAATTATTTATTAATTTACGGACTCGTTTTTATATCTTAGTTCGCTTGACTGGCATAAGGTTATTGGTCCTTTGACCATCCACCTCCCAGGATGATTGGCTAAACCCTACAACACCCATTTCAAAATATTTCTTCAGTCAGTCTCACAACAATACTCGCACCTGCAAGATAAAGGATTGGTTTACAAAAACCTCTAACTGTTTTTCAGCCAGCATCTGTGTGAAAGACTTGCTTTCACATGGGCGCTAGCAGAAAGCTGGAAAATCTCTCCGCAACCAAGCTTTCAGCATCCACACTGGTCCATACAGGCATGGACTAGGACATATCCTGTCTGAATTGCTGGAACTCTTGGAATATTTTCTCCACAGATGAGACACAGCCCCATTGGGGGAAGACAGAATTTCTTCATGTTGCTGGAACTGGACAGCCAATTCATCCTCTGTTTGTCTCTCTCCCTCTTTCCAGGTCATTACTGCCCATAAGTTGGTGTATAACAATGGTGAGCTCCATACAAACTTCTACCACCTGGGTGACATACACTTTCCAGATTCCAGATTTCATCTGGATCTCTGAATAATTTCTCATTGCTCACCATAAATCACCTCCAGCATGGCTAATTCCCTCAGATACTGGATACCTTTTTCAATGGTGATCCATTTGCCTGAATGGCATAGCATCTTTCTTGAAGGGAAACCTTCCCTTACTGCCTAATAGAAGTCATATGCAGAGGCTGCGGTCTTGTGCCCTTTTTCCAATCACTTTGTCAATGCCTTCCCTAGAAAGGGATCCCAGCTGCTTGGCTTTTCTACCCTCTAATTGCAGGCCACTGGTCCTGCTATCCTAGCATTGGAGCAATCCGGTGACAATGTGCTGGTCTGGATGAAGCTGAAAGCTTCTCACATATCTCACAGCTCTCTCAGGGATTGGGATCAGGTGGTTACTGCCTCGTTTATGAGTTCTGTCACTTCCTCCTCCTGTTCTCATGACGGCACTTGGAGACTCCTGCCTTATCTTCTTCTTCCTCCTTCCCTCTTTAGTAGGAGTTTCTTCCCTTATTAAACAAGCTCACTTTTGCCTCCAGTATCTCTTCTCGTGTATATTGGGGCAGCTGTTACCAGCATGGGTTGTTGTGGTGGCTACCAATGCCCTCATTCCAGAATGGGCTGGTACCCCATTTCAGCTTCATACTTGCAAGGGCTGGAGGAGCTGTAGTGCCTGTCGCAGGGGGTTGAGTAGCCCCAGTGCCTATCGTGGTTGCTGCACTGTCTGTCATTTTGTCATCAGATCCAGAGACCTCCTTTTCCCCCTTAAGAGTGTTGAGCTGGGCTGGATCTGCACGGGCCAGGCCCCGACATGTGGCAGTGATTTGTTTCTCTCTGGAACTGTCAGGGCCACAGCATATTTTTTCCAAATATTTTACCAGTTTTCTGGATTCTACACTTTTTTAGGGGGGAAGTTCCAAAACACTGGAGGTGTCCGCTCTCCTAGATTCTTGCCCATACTATCGCACGCATCCTGCCACTCATAACTATCCAGCCTTGGAATAGAATTCTGGGTGATGTACTTAAATATTTGTTTAACCTTAAATAAGACCTGAAATGCATTCAGGAGACAGGAGTGGGAACATGCTTGTTTGAACATCCCAAGGATTCAAAATTCTCAAGAGCTATTGTAACTAGACTGGAGGAGAAGGGGAAGGTGAAGTAGCGGGGGAGTGTTCCCTCTTGTCTCCCCCACAGATCAGCTCTCTGAGGAGAAAAGGTGAAGAGTGTAATCATTAATAGTTTCTGAGAGATGGCTCCCAAAGTACAGAGATGACAGTAATGCTGAGTACAAATACCAGATTAGTCTCACGACCACTAATTTTATGATATCATAAGCCAGTGTTACACAGTACAGCAAAATGATAACCTTAATCCAGCCCCCAGGGATGATAAACAGCACAACAGGGAACACATACAGCACGGAAGGTCTTACATAACATAACCCTGAGAACAAGCACAACTCCTCTGAGAGCAGATAAATCAACACTGTGATCAACTATTAAACTAATATAATGAACTTGTAAAACAAAAATTTTTTAACACTTTTCTGGTCAGATCTGTTATCTCAACCCTTTGAACCTGACACTGGGTACCAAAAAGAACTGCTGTGGTTTAACCCCAGCCAGCAGCCAAACACCACACAGCCGTTCTCTCACTCCCCTCTCGCAGGATGGGGGAAAGAGGGAGAGAAGAGGGAAAGAGGTAAATCTTGTGGGTTGAGATAAAGACAGTTGAAGACAGTAAAGGGAAAGGAAGATAATATTAATGACAAGAGAATATATAAAGCAAGTGATGCGCAATGCAGTTGCTCACCAGGCACTGACTGATGCCCAGCCCATCCCTGAGCAATAGGCTGCCCCACCTTGTTGGCCATTTGCCAACAGTGTTATTGCTCAGTAAATATGGTGCTGATTATGGCATGGAATAAACCTTGTGTCCATTGGGGTCAGCTGTCCTGGACATGTACCCTCCCAGCTCCTTGTGCATCCTGAGCCTCCTCACTGGCAGGGCAGCATGAGAAGCTGAAAAGTCTTTGAATCAGAGTAAGCCCTGCTCAGTAACAGCTAAAACATCAGTGTGTTATCAACATTACTGTCATCCTAAATCCAAAACACACCACTGCATCAGGCACTAGGAACAAAAATAACTCTATCCCAGCCAAAACTAAGGTACTAGTTCTTTCTTTCGCTCTTCATTTCCAAGCTGACAGCTCTGAATCAGCAAGACTATCTAGTATCTCTAAAGTTTTAGACTGACTTAAACTTGGTTCCCATGAAGGACTTGGGAGGCCAAGGAGTCGAGCACCTAGGGAGATGTGGTGAAAAGAAGTAAAGAAAGGCCAGCAGTACAGGAGTGGAGGGAAGTAATCACAAAAATTAACTTCAGTCCTGGGGATACCTGACCTGTTTCTCTAAGCTTCTTTATAAAGAATGGAGGATAATTATGGAGCAGACAAGTCAAAGCAGAAACCTAATTTTAGGCTGTCTGAAACTGCACCCCCAGGGGAACTTCACTCGCCATCATAGAGCTCCAGTGTCCACATTTTAAAAAGGGATCTTTTAAAAGTAGTCTGTGAGCAGAAGGGAAAAACAAAAATTATTTAAGACCTGGAGAAAATGTCTTTCTTCTAGCTTGGTCTCTTTATCTTATCAGAAAAGACTGGGATGTGACTAGATTAAGGTGTATAAATGCTTTCATGAGTGAAAAATACTCATGTACGAAACGGGGCTTTAATCAAGCAGAGGAATACATAACCAGAACCAATTGTCTGGAAGCAGAAGCCAGAAAATTCAAATTAGAAAACAAGCACACATTTTTAACAGTGGGAGGGAATAGGTACTGGAACATCCTACAGAGGAACATGATAGATTCTCACCACATTCAAGTCAGGACTAGGCTGAAAGAAAAGTTTCAATGAAACTAAGAGTCTCAATGCAGCATCACTGTCTGATACTTAATGGCCGCTCTCAAACACCATGAAGCTTAATTCTAGGAGTCTCTATCGGTCAGCAGGATATAGGCTTTGTATAAAAAAAATACTCCCTAGTTCAACTCAACAGTTTGATAACTTCTGGTATCTTTCCAAACTGAGCAATCTCTGAAAGATTTCTGGCCATAACATCACTTCTGCTGAGAACTGAAGAGTTGAATATAAGCTGAATACAACTCTCGCAATAACTGTTTATTTATAATGGAACTATTTTTTATTCTTTTATATTAGTTCTTAAAATCAATAAGGTGAGTATAAATTTATGGCATAAATTACCATATTTATGATAATATATATGATATTTAGCAGCTGTAATTCATCTAGAAATCAAGCTACAGAGAGGGAAGCAGAGTATGTGTCTATTGTTGTGATTTGCAAATATTCATTAATTGAACATCACTATAATGCTGTGAAGTGAGTAATTATTATTAGTGAGATTTTACAGAACTTTTCATGTCTAGGACAACTGGCTTGTTCCAAGCTGAATATATATATATGTATATATATACTTACATATAAAAAATAAAAATATTTTTTTTAAAAGACAGTGAGGAAAAGAGTATAAAAACCCATATAGGAAGTCCTGATCCTCTTGATGTTATTTGCAGATTTGAGGGAAATAAACTTTAAACTAGCTTCATATCNTGTTCCAAGCTGTATATATATATATGTATATATATACTTATATATAAAAAATAATTTTTTTTTTTTAAAAGACAGTGAGGAAAAGAGTATAAAAACCCATATAGGAAGTCCTGATCCTCTTGATGTTATTTGCAGATTTGAGGGGAAATAAACTTTAAACTAGCTTCATATCTCAGCTTAAAACTAAATCCATCCTAAACACAGTGAATTTTTTTCATTCATTTGGTATGTGACCTGAAAACCTGTGCTTAAAACAGTAAAATTATCACCTCAAATATATTTATTTTCTCCTTTTTCTGTACTATGTCTTGTTTGACAATCACATTGAATTATCAGGTTAAAAAAATTCTTCACTCTCTGCCACTTTATAGTATTTTTAATATATTTCCCATGAGGGTAAAGTGAACTAAATTCTGCTAACAGAAACATTGGAAAATCCATAAGAAAAATGTCCAGGGAGAATGAAATTGGGCCTTTATTCCTAGTAGTACACTTTATTTCAGATGTTACCTTCAGCTAAGTAATCTGATGCTTAGATTTTCCTTGTACTTAAAAAAAAAAAGCCCAACATTAAGACAAATCTTATGAATTAAAAATGTTTAATGCTAAATGAGAAGTATCTAAATGATTTGGGGTGAAAAATATAAATTCTATAACTTGTAACACTCTGTTTAATGGAAACTCATACAGGGATAGGGAGTTCTCCCCAATAAATTGACATACTCTATTAGTTTTGGAGCTGTTTTAAGGGATTTCCAACACAATAATTTTGGCTAGGTTTGACTTGAGCTACTGGGGTAAGACAAAAACCACTGAATGTAACACTGAGTTTTAATGTCAGCTTTTTCTACCATGTGGCTGCATGCTCTCTCTGCCCACATGCACTCTTACACTGCCCACACATCAGCAAGGCTTTCCCCTATCTTCACATCCAAGAGGAGAAATGGGCAGGAAGCCACCACAAAACCATGATCTCAACCTCTTCCCTGCTCTGGCCTTCAATTTCACAAATTCCTCCCCTTAGCCAGGATCCCACCTTCCCTTCAGAGTAAAAACTGTGGTAGCTGAGAAGTTTCATTACTTGATTAGACAGGCCACAAAGCTTTCCTCCCTCTAGCCCTGGTCTCTCCAAGCAGGAATTATTACCCCATCATTTCTAACTGACTTCCTCTGTGCCTTTTCACTCAATAGCCATACAGATTTACCAGGGCTCAGCAGTCCGCAGCAGTTTTCAGGTCAGCCACTTGCAAGCCATCTGAAGTTTCTCTTTGCAAGGAAATGGCATTATGCAGAAAAGTGACATTTGTCACCTGGAAAGCATTGACCTTGCCTTGGTTTCCTAGCAAGGTCATTGTAGTATATATTTGTATATTTGTAGTACTTTCCTTATATATAACAGTACTTATTTTGCTAGACCACCTACTTCCAGTGCTGTTTAATACATTTATCAGTGATCTGGATGAGGGGATCAAAGCCACCCTCAGTCACTTTGCAGATGACACCGAGTTGGGAGGGAGAGTTGATCTGCTGAGGTGTAGGAAGAGATATGGACAGGCTGGATCAATGGGCCAGGGCCAATTTTCTGAGGTTCAATAAGGCCAATTGGTGTGACATTTGCGTCATAGCAACCATATGCAGAGCTACAGACTGGGGGCAGAGTGGTTGGAAAGCCGCCTGGTGGAAAAGGAGCTGGGAGTGCTAGTTGACAGCAGCCAAACATGAGCCAGTGTGTGCCCATGTGGCCAAGAAGGCCAAGGGCATCCTGGCCTGTATCAGCAATAGTGTGGCCAGCAGGACCAGGGAAGTGATTGTCCCTCTGTACTCAGCACCGGTGAGGCCACACCTCAAATCCTGTGTCCAGTTCTGGGCCCCTCATGACAAGAAAGACACTGAGGGGCTGCAACATGTCCAGAGAAGGGCAATGTGCACTCTGCACAAAGAAGCTTCTGATCACCACATCACCCACCCGTCCTTCCCTGTTCACAAACAGCAGGTTCGGAGGGGCACCTTCCCTTGGCTCACTCACCAGCTGTGTCAGGAAGTTCTCTTCCACATATTCCAGAAACCTCCTGGACTATTTTTTCTCTGTTGTGTTGTACTTCCAGAAGATACCTGTTAAGTTGAAGTCTTCCATAAGAACAAGCACCAGTGATTGTGAGACTTCTCCCAGCTACTGAAAGAATATTATAGACTATTTTGTCTGCCAATATTATAGAATATTTGGTCAGTTGCTTAAGCAAAAACAAAATACTTGAAAAATATCTCTATTAATGCAAACACATAGAGGAAATCACACATAATGGATACACATCCACAGTGTCAAACATCTTCACATTGCTCTATTATGAGTCATACTAAAGCACTGTCCTCAAACCACGTTTTCCTAAAACAAACTTCAGTGTTGGCTTTGTGAGCTGGAGAGCAGACTTACTGTTTTCTAACAGCATAAACCATGTTAGGTTACAGGTCATTTAAACAAATTGCTTTTGACTTTTCAAACGTGCAGACTGCCTTTGCTGAAGGACTTGTTGGCATGAGAAGGCATTTTTGAGATGCATTAAACATGCTAGTTATACAAAAGAGCATGATGTAATTGTTACATTTGTACATGAAGGCACAGAGGTGAATGTGAACATCATTCTCCAGAATGATCAGTTAGGATTTTGCATACAAAATTTGACCCAGAACATAAAGATCAACTTATTTTCCACTTCAAAATGGCAAGCTTTATTAATCTACCATCAAAAATCCAATTATATTATAACTAGAACCCTTAAAAACAATCTGAACTTTTCTTGTGAACATTACAGGACGGGTTAGATACGCTAAAATTTTAAAATTCCTTTTGCTTCCACTGTCAAATGTTCTTCTCAAATGACAATAATTAACACATGCAGTTTCATCCTGGAGCAATCTGTGGTAGATCTGATGATGCATTGCCTGTCAATAACTTTCTGGCAAACTCTTTTTGTGAGCATCATATTCATGAAACCATCAAGAAGGGAGCCTTGGTGCTTCAGGCCCAGTCATGAGACAGTTGTGTTGGAAACACGGCTTTGGACTATGTCATTTGGTGGGACAGTCACCAAGCCACAATGTAGCTCAAGGAGATCCATGAAGCAGAAGAGGAAGGTCATTGAAACAGCTTTTCTCCAGCTAACTTAACTGCATTCTCACTTACCATTCCAGTCAACCTGTGTTCATGCTACCAAAGACAGAGCACGTGAAACACAAATTTCAATGCTATGAGTTTGTAGACCTTAGTAGTATAACTAATAACAAACTAGATGCCTCTTCATCTCAGACCAGGTCCTTATGCTAAGAGCAATGGGATGTTTCTTCATTCATGCCCATACTGCATTTCGAATAACTTTATCAAATGATGTTGATCAGCACATGGCTATGTTCCTGAAGAAACTGCTTCAATTTGAGCATATTTGCCCTTGTATCTGAACGTCATCAAGGATGTTCTCCAGGAATAAGTTAGTATAGCTATTGCTCCTTCACATCCTCCTTCGTGAAGCATATTCACTTCTGGTGAGTGCCCTGAAGAAATCAGGCAACTACTTGTTGAGGAATACATCTGAAGTTTCCTTAACACCATGAAAGGTTAGGTTATACAACAATGAAGAGAAACAGATGTTATTTGTTCATGAAAACAAATTTCCAGATGGTTCAAGATCACCACATTGTGCAAACAGCCAGCTTCAACAACTGCTTGCTTTTATTGTAATTACCCTCCAGTTTCCTTTTGCCATCACCCTCTAGTGTGTGCTATACTTCCTCACTTCAGTTTGTGTTCCAGGGTTTTATGTTATTTGAGACATGAACTTTGCCTGCTAATAAAGTTTCTAGAAACATCTGGAGCAAAAATGCTAAAACAGAAATGGTAATAATGGATCAGAATAAAATCACCCCTATTACCAGAAATACAAAAGCCCAACCAATCAGGTAGTATAACACCTATTAGTTTTGAAATTGCTTGGGAATGAAGTAGCTATGCTTTTAACAAAAATATGTATTTTCTCATAAATTTCTTACCCCAATAGCAGGAAAATGTCAAGTTAATGTGTTGGTCACAGCCTGTTGTTCACACAGCATGTTTCCACACAGCAACAGCTTCTAAGTCCCCAGAAGGAATTTTCTTCTGCCTCCATCTGATAATGAAACACTCTACACACAACACATTATTCTCCCTCACAAAACAGTACAAAACCTTACCTACGACCTCAGCAAAATAACAAGTACTCAGCCCTGAGATGTTTGCCAAGATTAGTTGTGCAGTGTTATACTCTAACACCTGTTACAGTATAAGTCCCTGACAGACGCTTGGCAGTGCAGTGTAAAGACCTGCATGTGGCTAAGGTCCATGGAAGATACAAAGCCTCAGCACCTTGCTAACTGCAGATCCAAAAGAAAACTCAGTTTAGCAGTTTCCCCATGGGATATAAAACACCCATAACTCAGTCAGGTTCCCACTGTCCTAAGAGCCTGAACTTGGGCATCCCATGTACCTCAGTAACTCTTGTTGCATGTAATGTTGGGAACCCCTTAGAAGGCCTGATTTCTTCAACAGTGACTGCATAGGTTGATTAACTTGAGTAATGACCAGACAGATGCTGTCCTACTTGATTGCCCCAATGGGTAAGGTAAGGTAAGGTAAGGTAGTCATTTTCCACAGGATATGCAAGACTTTCACAATGCCTGTACCTGCATATGATCATGGATACAGTATGAATTCAGGACTGACCGTGACCAGGGTTCATGCTTAAAATGTTCTATTGATCCCCCTGATCCTATCCGTTGTGCTATTAGGGTATATGCTGCTCTTCAGAGTAGTGCCACTGAAGTGTGTGTTGGCACATTCGGATACTATTAACTGTGTCCATTGAAAACTCATTCTGGTGTTCCTATGCCTTGATGAGATTATACACTGTAACAGCATGCAACAATGAATATTGACAACCCTGTTAATATTTTACCTGGGTAAAAATTATCCTGAAGATGTTCTTTTCAGTGCTGAAATTTTAACCTATTCAAGATACGATACAGAGCATAGTTATTGTTTATTCTCCTACTACAGTTTTAAGTGGTGAAAGAAAATGTTATCATTCAGATGAGCTACTTCTCTGAAACTGTGAGACAGCAACCAATTATAGATGCCTCAGACAGATGGGATTCTGCTCCTACTATGCAGGATCCCAATTATGTCACATACACACTGCCACAAGGAACAAATAAAGAAGTGGAAAGAATAAGGACTGTGTTTAACAGATGCATTTGTGTAAGTCATTCTGGGCTTACACCTGAGTAATGGTGGCCTGGTTGCTCTAAAAAAAGCATAAACCTGCCCATTAGTGGCATTGGAGCACCCCTCAGTGGGAGCAAAATATTAACTTATCCCCACGTAACTGGATAGACTAGAGATATGAAGTCTGAAAAACAGCAACTGTGCTTTCCAGGCAATGCATGACCAATTCAGCATATTCATCATTCAAGTCATTGTGAACAGAAGTGTGAGAGATTATGAGTAATACATCCCATCTTTAGCTCTGGAGGTTACTACTTCATACAAAGACTTTAAATTTCTTATTTTCACCCATTAATCGTAGTTTTGCCTGAGGGCTCAAAAAGAACCATCAACGAACATGAAAAGTTTCCTGCAGACCTTGTCAAACCAGAGACTAAAATGGGACTTACCTGTCACATGCTGGAGATGTTCAGAATTCCTTCATTTTCTTCCTCTGTGTCCCACTTTGACCTTTTGGAAAATACACTTGTTAAGAAGTAGTGCCCTCCTTTTTGATATATGGACTTTGTATTTCCACAGCACATTTTGTATCTAAGTATTTGAGGTAGCTGAATTACTCCCAGCCTACACTGTACATTTTCAAAGGGACTATAACCACAGAGAAAGGAAATTATAACTTTTGCTTTACTGGAAGTGCTGTACCTGGCTCAAGTTAATTAGCCAAGTGAATAAATGAATGAGTGTACAAACAACTGGAAGTGACATTTCAGTTATTTTTGCTAGCCTGAAAGCCATTAATCTTGTAATTAAAGGGTTTGAGACTTGAAATCTTATTACAGTATTTCTGTCAATGAAGTATTTCCACAATAGCTCTGGGTCTGGAACTCAGACAGGTAAAAACCATCTTCATCATTTCCTCTCCAGCCAGAGATTCAAGCTGGGACCAGCGTACCCCCAAGCACTCATCACAAGTAATTACCCTGCGGAGGGAACACAGCCGGAGAAATGTTACAGCATTACTATTATTACTTTTTTTGGATTAAGTAATAAATATTTAAGAGAGTAAAGCTAGCCCACATGAAATGACAAATGAGCACATGCCAAATCCCCACCTACTTGACTGTGCACCTTAAGGCCTCTTCTACTTGAAATAAACAGCAAAAATAATTCCCTTCCCCACCACTGTGAGCTCTTATTTTCTTTAACAAACTAGAATCTCCTTCAAAGCTAAAATCTATTGTGATATTAGTTACTTTTATAAATGTTTCTATTCTGGTTCCAGAGTGAGGTTAAAACAACTTCAGACAGCACAATAAAGGATGATTTCCTTTGTAGAGCTAAGGGTGTTTCTCAATCTTTTTCAGTTTGCAGATCCCCAGGCCTGTCTGAGAGAGGTGCAGGTCTTTGTACAACAGTGTTAAGCTTCCTGACCACAGGAGCACATTTTCTATACGCTTTTTCACAGCATTCCAAGGTAATTCAGAATCCCAAAGATTCACAGACCCTTGAGTGAAAATCAACAAAACTGTTCTTTTTCCATTGCCATGTCATGTTTTGTCTCTCATTTGCTATTCACTCAGCTGGTAATACTTTCTCATAACTAAATTTTGTGCCAGAAAATTTGCAAAAATAGATAGCAAAGAAACAATAATGAACTGTGAGTCATTTATAAAAAATTCATTTTATATCAAAGAAATTAATTTTCAAATGACCCCATTATTTTATCTTTCACTACACTTTTCCTAAAAGCAGATGAACAACATAGAGTTTAAATTGATAGGTATGGTACAGATTTTGGGAAATATTTAGACTTCTTAGATGTTATTTCTAGTCATTTTAATATTTCTTAGTTTTTGATAAACTATCAAAGTTCAGAAAAAAAGTAATGGCGATTTTGAAAATTAGCTGGATATAGAGTACACTCTCAATTCCATTTTTACACACATTTCTTAAAAAATTTTATTTGCATGTGGTAATAATAAAAAAGAGCTTCAAAATCCCAAACATTTTTCATAGGTTGATGTAGATCAATACATGGTTTTATCAGGAGTTTTAAAAATATTGACGGAATTATTGGTGACTTGAGAAAATAACCTAACAAAGACATAAATTCCACAGTTGATAAAGGTCTTTTTTATTTGTCTATTCATTATGTAGCAACGGCAATCTATATATGTGGTTTATCTGAATTTCTTCAGGTCATAGACACAGGAATTAGAAAAACTGTGTTGTATTGCCAATATTTCTAAAATGCCAAGACCTCAAAGAATTCCCTGAATGCAGTTTGGCCCCACCTGAACTACGACAAATTAAAATCTTTGTGAATCAGAGGTTCATGTGCCATTCCTCCAAACATCTGCTTTTCATTTTGCAGCTTCTGCTTCTTTAAAAGCTCGCGTCATATAATCTGCTCCAGCTTTAAACCACAGTTACTCCCTCTTTTTCTCATTCATCTACAGCCAAAGAAAACTTTTTACAGACATAAGAAATAAAAACTAAAGATACTGATGAAGTGTCTTCTCGTATGTTTACTACTAACATTGCTTTGGTCTGGAAGATTCTGGAGAAGTTCCTATGTCAAATATGTATTTCTATAAGAAAACAGGACATGGCTTTCACATAGACTGATATCTCTAACTAAAACATTAGGAGCAGTAAATGCAAGAATGCAATCATATAACTTATTTTTAACAAAATTTGAAGTGCAAAGGTGCTGACAGGGACAAGCAGTATAACTAAGTTTCTGTAAAGCCAGAGATTTGCCTTACTTTGACTCTATCCTAGAAAGGCAAATGCACATCTCTTGAGAGATCCAGATGAAGTCCACAGAGAGATCTTGAGTGCTTAGAGGCAGATTCTACTCCCTTTTATAAAAAACAATATCTTCAAAACTCAGTCTCAGAGGCATTGTTTGAAAGACACATTACACAGAGAACTTGGCTACTCCTTTAAAAATACCGGATCACACTAAAAGATCTTCAGTAAGAGAAAATCCAATCTCTAATCTGTTAGAGGTGGGCTGGATTCTGGGGGGGTGAGGTTAATAAATCAGGGTGTAATGATAATTATTAGATTGTTTCTGACCATAGAAGAACACTGGGACAATTGATGAGATTCTTTTTTCTTGGAGCAAAACTACTATCTACTCAAAAATAGAAAACAAAATACCAGACGTCACTTAAAATATTTCCCAGTTTTAAGCTTCTTACCCAGACACAGGGCTTTGGGATCAGCCTGTTCATCCCTGGGTTGTTATCTGCCTATGTAAGGCCAGCAGGTGCTCAACACAGCTTCCCTTCTCCCGTGGCACCTGTCATGGCCAGTGCTGTCTCCCTGAACTGTCCTACAAGTTTACCATTCTCTCTTCCTAATCTTGTGTCAGGGCTCTCTGCAGCAACATGCAGCCAAAAAAAAACCCAGAAAACCATACTTGGTATCAAGTAAATTTTTTCAAGTATATACCGGACTTTAGGCAGTTTTCAACTTCTTTTTGAATTTCTTTTTTTGTTTGTTTTTGGTTTTGGTTGTGCCTTCTTGGGTTTGTTCAGCTTGGAAAACAGATGGCTTCAAGATGACCTAATTGCAGCCTTCCGGTACCTGGAAAGGAGCCGACAAGAAAGATGAGGAGAGACTTTTTACAAGAATAAGAGGGAATGGCTTCAGACTGAAAGAGAGGAGGTTTAGATTAGATATTAGGAAGAGATATATTAGGAAGACATTCTTTACTGGGAGTTGGGTGAGGCACTGGAATGTGTTGCCTAGAGAAGCTGTGGATGCCCCATCCCTGGAGGTGTCCAAGGCCAAAATGGATGGGGCTCTGAGCAACCTGGTGTAGTGAAAGAGGAATTGGGACTAGATGATCTTTAAGGTTCCTTTGAACCCAGGCCATTCTCTCATTCTATAATTTTTATTGGCAAGGACTAAGTTTTGCCATAAGAGACCTTCCAGGTCCTGAGCAGGCTCAAGACAGCCGAGTGCTGCAGTAACATAAATATCAGGCAATAGTTTGTATCTCCTTGTGCCCACAGGAGTGGATCAGGGCCCAGACATTTACCTTGTAGGAAAGTTGTATAAAATGTATTGCAATTTCAATTCATATTTACTTAGGTCCACCCCTCCAATATCATATAATCTTTAGAAATAAATAAAGCTTGAAGTTTTTCTATGTTCTTAAACTTAACATTGGTGTATGCTGGGAACAGTCTAATGGATTGTTTAGGGTGAATATGAGGAATTCTGGAAAACAATGTATCATTTCAGACTAGTTCTGTGAAACTTTTCATCAAAACTGACAAAAAACACCAGAAATAACACTTAGAAATACATCAAGGAGCTGATACAGTCATTTTTTTCCCAAGAAATCCACACAACTGCTGACATCCAGTGCAATTTTTTAGCAAAAAATGAAGTTTATTCTCATAAACAATAGTTATTTCTCATTAACTAAAGCTAGTCAGACAAATAATTTATATAACCTGATGGAAACTTCTTAGTGGGTAATCTTGCAGTGGCTCAGACACAGTTTATAATTTTTACCTGTGAATTCATAAATTCAAATCAACATAATCTCACCTAATTTGAATGTGTACTCCACAGAGCATTTGTACCAAGCCACTCAAAATACTCACTCATTTCAGACATAAAAGGGTATGGCTTTGTGGTATCTAAGATGTTTAAGATGCCTAAAATTTTAGTCAGTACTTTGACCCACAGCCTCCTAAGAATTAATTTTGTGTGTTCCATATGGCAGAAGAATTTGCTGCAAGACCTCTCTACAACAGAGAAGCCAAAAGGAAAGGGACCCTACTGGTTTTGTTCTACTGCTTATGGCTTATTCTCTTACCTCCTTCTCTAGAGGGACCCATGACAGTAAATCTGAGCCAGAGTTTAGCATAGTTCTCATCTGTAGAACTCAGATCCAAAACTTTATTCGGGTCTTAAGGCATTTTTTTTCTTATAACTTCAAATATTTAGGTAATATTAAAGACTTAATAATGAGACTAGCAGAAGTTAATAAGACATAGAAAAGAGATTTCAACTCAAGCAGAGAAGAAAGCTCTTAGCTCTGATTGATGAAAGCTGGATGCAGCCTTATTATTGGTGTCATTAACTCTATTGACCATCCTCTAAATCCAGGAATATTAATACATGCAGAAAGAAAAAGAACATGAGCTGAAATTCAAATTATTTCTGACATTCATGAAAAGTCTAGTCATAATACCTTGTCAGGAAAGGAAGAGTTTGCATTCTGTGGAGTATCAAAGTAAATTTATGCCCTTACAGAGGATCTACTTTAAATTATTCTCTTTTATGATTTTAAACTTCTTGTTTATTGGTTAACCTTTAAAGTGCTTTTCTCTATATACTTTTTTGAAATTGTATGCTTATAGTTTCAAATTCAATAAACAAACTGAAAAAAACCCCAAAGCATATGTTTGGTTAACATATGTTAAAATACACCTCAGTACATGAAAACTATTTGACATACTTCTATTGGGAAAAAAAAAAAACAAACTTCTAGAGGAAAAAATATTAGTGTGCCATGGAAAAAAGTATTTTCCTAAATAAAAAAACTTTCACGTCAATGTGATACCTTGCAAACACTGATCAAACGTACCATGTTTCTCCAGTGTTACCATAGCATTAATACATGCCCAGAGCATTCTCAGTTGAGTTCTATATGCATAAAACTATTTGATATTTTTAGTAACATTTTGTTCAGAGAGCATCCCAGTTTCATCTGCAAAATTTCACAGCCTAATGTTTCCCAGTAAATTTTAGGAAAAATGAGATGGAAGAAAGACTGTGGAAACTCCCAATTTGAAGAAAGCATAACCCGTCAAGTCTGCTCCCAGTAGCAATGGCAGACTTTTGCCCTTCCCTTCCCTCTCAAAACACACAGTCAGCCCATGAGTAGGAAGGATTTTTTCTCAAAGGTGTCTACTTTTCTCAAAGAAAGGTGATAAGAATAAAAAGACATGGGGAGAGATAGATTTTCAATTCTTTCATTTTAATTAATCCCTAAAGTTTCTGTCCAGTGTTATAGAAAATGGAAGATCTGACCTTTCTCAAGTGTTCCCAGAGGAGAGATAGATAAGGGATAGGTTTCAACAGCTGTAACCATAGTACTCCTGGGCTTATCTCTCTCTGCTGAAAAGGCCAGTCTGGAAGGGAGAGGGGGCAAGAAAAGAAAAAAAAAGAAGAAAAAGGGAAAAAAAAGAGAGAGAAGAAGAAAAATCAAAACTAGATACACTTAAAAGCATATTAAAGTTAGTTGCCTAGCTCAGCTAGGCAGGTACGTTGTTCTTTAGTCACTGGAAGGACATGCAATGTCCACTTCCCAAGATGATTGTTTCCATTGCACAAAAATAAACAGAGAGGTGCTTAAGACATGCAGGATGAATAACCTGGGGCAACTCCAGAAGGGACTCCACCATGATGGGCCATCAAGATCCCTCAGGGTCTCAAACAGTAACCATCAGAACCCTGCATCTCTTCCCAAGGGAATATAGAAAGTGTCTACTAGACAATCTACTCTTTAGCCAGCTAATAGATGAAATGGAGCCTGCTCTTTATCTGACACTCAGTGGGTAGCTACATCTTTCATGCAGTGATTCCCCCAAGCAACACAAAAAATATTCTCAAATGCGGGAGGCCTCTCAGAGAGACAGTCAGTCCTATTCTCCAAGTCTCCCAATGATACAGCCAGCCAGGCAGGCTGAGGCGCAGGGGCAGTGCTCACTCCAGTGGCCCTGCCTGTCAGTTATATCCAAAGGGAGCAGATCACCATTCAGGGCACTACAGGAACTTATCTGACTCATGGATGCTTTACAGTTAAGAGGCAGCAGGACACGGTTTCCTTTCTTTTTTATTTCAAGCCATACAGCAGCACATAACAGGCTTGGCATGGACAGGAAGGAAATGAGCTCAGATTGTTACCAGCAGCTCTTCTGCTCCTGTGCCATCTCTGTTTTCCTGTCACCTCTAGCACTCTGGCCAAGGACGAAGGCTCATAGTTTGGTTCAACCACTGCCTCTAAGATCCCAGCTTGATCAGCTGTCATGATAATGAGTAGGTGGTGGGAACAAGTTACAGAAAGAAATCCATGTTTCCACCACTGAGCACTGCTATTAGTAGCAATTAAAACACGCAATTGGAATCTACTCTCTCTGTCCAACTGAGAGCTCCTGCCAGAATTTCTGCCAGTTGTGTCCAGCTTGGCTTCCTCTGAGTCTTTTAAGAATTAACGTGCTCAGATTTACCTCCATCACTGGATTAAAATTCTTGCATTAGAATATCAAGTGTCTAGTCTACCTGTTCTGGAAGTATGTGGGAGCTTAATGCACATAGCCCAGTGTAAACACTTACAGTATGAAGTAAAAAGCCTTCAAAAATTTGTAATAAAAATCTAACAGGGCTGAGGAAAGGTGACAAGCAGGCAGAATAAGCATAGCGAAGCAATGAAATATTAGGGGTTAGCAAGGCAATGCCATAATAAGAGGCACAGCACAAGCAGCCACAGTTTAAAGGGAGGGAGCTTAAAGACCTGCATAAAGACCTGCAAATATCTAATATCTAATATCTGCAGGGATCACCTAAGAAGAGGTGGCTGAATTTGGGAAGAGCATATTTTTTATTTGCCTAGGTCTTGGAAAAAAAAGAAAGCAAGCACAGATCTCAATTTATAGTAATTTTTCACTTTGAGAGAAATTTGCATTTTGTATGAAGAAAAAGAAGAAAATGGAGGCAAGGAAGGACTAACTATCCCAACAGAGTATAATTAGCACTACAATGAGTAAATGGCCACCCTACTTAGGGTGTGGAAAGTCCTAATAGAGACAAATAGCACGGCTGCCTGGCACGGTACATGAAAAAATAGCTTCAGCAGTTCACTGAATCATAACAGTTCACCTAATGTAACGACTGCAGAGAAAAGGTGTCTGATCTAAAGGAGTGTTTTATCCATGTGGGACATTTTTTGTCCTGAAAGCTGTCAGAATCACAATCCACCTGAGTCCTAGAGCCTATTCATTTGAGTTGAAGAACAAAGAATCGTGTCTTGCCTATCTTTTGTGTTCAACATGAAAAAATGTCTTGACCAAAAACAAGTAAAGTGGCAATCTTGCACGTCAGCCCAAGCTTGATTAATTTAAGGGCTTTCAATAGATTTTTGATCAGGTGTAGGTTTAACCCCAAACATCTTTCACATACACTTTTAGGACAGAAGTAATAAATTAACTGCATCCCTTTCACACATGTCTAGCTCAGTTGCTGCACTAGGAGGGAAAGAGTAGGTCCTCTTCTTCTGTCCAAAGGGCAGAAGCATTTCAGCATAGCAAAAGGAATCCCTTGGCACAGCTACCACATAGGTCTACCACACCAGGGGTGTGCAAGAACGACTTAGTTTCGTGATGGCCCAGTTTTTGTATCAAGGCAATTCTAGCCATTCACAGCACACAACATGGTGGAAAATAGTTCCTTAAGTGAAATATATAAACAAGTTAATGGCAGATACACCATTTAAAGGGTACACAGGAGTTTCTCTTGGGTTTTGTGTGTTGGAAAATTAGTCTTCCATCAGTGGATCCAAGCCACTGGTTTTTCTTTAAGAGCAGTTCTACAGGTACAGTAAATTGAATCAGTACATAAAGTTACCACTATTCCTCTGAGAAGACAGCTGAAATCACATGCCAATTAAATTTTTTCAATGTGTTCACCTAATAGCAAAATATTACACAGCCCAGTAGTGTTCCATATATAAAAATAGCTTTCCAGAAATAGCAGCTCTGCTGTATTGGAATTTCCCAGAGGACCGGTTACTGTTGTTTTATATGTTAACACACTTGCTGTAGAGTGAAAGTACTGAAACCAAATACATTAGCAGTAGTTTTCTTATTGCCTACAAATGGCATTTAAGCAACAGTAACATTGCTTTAGACTTGAAAAGCTTGTGCTTTCAAAATTTTGGCAAGTTGTTGGAATAATTCTGTGCTCCATTCCCAGTGCATAAATCTCAACACAGTGGGTATATTCTCAGTCAAATTACTGTGAGGGGAGGAAGCCTTGCAGTTGTCTGAATGCAATGAGTTTGGCAAGATAGCTCTATCACTGTACTTTTTAATCTGACTTTTTTTTTTCCCACTGCTCAGCAAGAGCAAATAATCAGAACAGAAAATGATTCCAAAATGTAAATTAGTGCGTCTGATGTAGGGAACTAGTACATACAAAAAGTCTTGTATCGAAAACATTTCCTTTTCTAGTTCACTGCTGGCAATCCAAACTTTGAAATTAAAGAACTGCTTTTCTAATTCTAGTGTTATGTTAGTGTTTCTCTTAACTATGCAGTACATGGGCACACACATACCATGTATCTTTGTTTAAAGGTTTCAGTTTCTATTAAATTTTATTACCTCTTTCTGTTTCTAGGGTAGCTTAAAAGCAAGGGACATTTCTATTAAATACCAAAACATTCCACAGAAACATACATGTAAAAGACATCTGGAGAGATGTGGCTACAAAATGAAGTCTTACCAAAGCACTGCACTATTGAATGCAAATACATGGAACATGACTACAGTTGAGGCATCTCAATGCTAACAGCTTAGACTTTTAGCTTAATGAAGCACATATTCAAAGCAGTTAAGACCACAATCCTTCAATCATTGCATCTTGAAAATTTCATTACAATTATTCGGATGACTGTGTTAAGAGTTCAGAACCTGCAGGGTCAAACCTCTAAGTAATGTTGACGGGCATTGCTTGAAATTTTGTTCAGTCCTCTTCACACTATTTTCCGGCATATGAATTTCAGGTTATGGTATTTAAATAAAATGGAAATAAGAATTGGAGTTAAGCTTATACTGTTAAAAGTTCAGAAAACATTATTTAGAAGGTGTCTTCTGCTGTTGCTTTATAATTAATTTATAGGAAAGAGAGTAGATAACATGTATGTAACACCACTGAAGTATAGAGACTACAAAGAATAAAAATATTTCACTCAATAAATATGGAAGAGTGGATCAGTAGGCTCAGAAAGAGTCACTAAACTCTGTAAAAATTCAAATATAGATCTGACTGCAGAAGTTGAGCTCCAGATCCTGCTTTGACACATGTGATACAGGGAGAAGATCTGACCCTGATCCACTAGATCATTAGAATCCCTGCCTATCCAGGAATACGTACTGCTTCACTGCCTTTGCTGTAGCTATGTACAGACACTATTATTATTTATTATATGCATCATGGCAGCTGCCATCAATGACTAGGACTTCAGTGAGTTAGTCATTATAGAGACATTTACAGGGCTCACAGTTTTCATGAGAGGCAGTATATCAAAAGAGACAAGTATGATTGGGAAGGATGACACTACAAATGAGCAAATCGAGCAGGGAAGTCTGCTGAAGTCACAGTTTCTGTGTGTAAAATTAAAATCATTCTAAAGCATATTTCAAAACAACATTCTATATTAGGCAGGAAGGAGACATATCTGCACAATAGAAGATTGTAAGAATTCTTGTTTAAGCAAAGTGCAAAAAATTTCTAAGAATTTCTTCACCTTTCTGCACACCTCTCATTCTTCTAGGGAGGGTTTTTTCTAAACTCATTTCAGTTTTAACAGATTGTGATATGTATTTGGGTCATGGACAGAATGAATAAATCACAGTCATCTAAATTAATTTTTCTATGTGGCACTATCATTTTCCTTGATTTATTATCATTATGTACAAAACAGTTTTAAAAGGTAAGTAACATTAGATTATTGAGAGAAATAAATACCAAACACCCTTTATGAAACTGGCTTCTATTTCCTGTTTGAGTTTAATAAGAAACTAGATGTTGAATAAAAAGACTTTTAGCCTTGAACCAAACAATGCTTCTTGGAAGAGCCAGTCATTATTTTGTTCGATGTGATCTTGAAAGTTAGGTATTTGCCTTGAATACAGGGCAAAGCAAAAAAGACATCTTTCAAGTGCATCAACAGCATGCTTCTGTAACTAAATTGTCAGCAATAATGACTAGAAGCAGGAAAAGAGTGGAGCTCTGCATTTGGCATCATGTCAGCATAAGGGAAAAATAATTATTTTGGAGAAATTTTATTTATTAGAACTAGCAATGTTGACTCTATTTTCAGCTATGCTTTAAGATGGTTTAGGACTTTAGGCTAAATCCTCAGATTAAAATTCTCTCAAGTATTAAGTGTGTTTGAAAATAAAATTTCAATCCAGAACATAATTTCTGAAGTTAGCACATTAAATCAATGGAGTAAGCCCATATCTTCAATCCAGGCATACCAGTGCAACTTTGAACTGAATTGAATTTTGCAGTTTTGCCCAAACACTGACTCCTATAAAATGTTTCAAGTATGATCCTCAGAACTTACTACCATCTTAGCTAGGAAAACCAAATATCAAACTTTAAAAGTTATTTAAAATTGTCTTTACAGCAAGTATTCACTGTGCAAATGTAGCTAAATTTATCCAAATCACCAAAAATGCTGTGTTTAGATTCATTAGATGTCATGATTATGCTTCCTATGATTTGGAAACTTCAACTATATATTTGCTTTAACTGTCCTCATAATCAGAGAATTTTTTTTCACCCTGCAAATTAATGAGCCCATCAAAGACTTCTGTAGTAGACAGAAAAAGAAGCAATATAAAGGGGGAAAGAAAATCCAACAGTACTTGGTAATGTTTCTGATTTTACAGTGAAACTCATTTGACAGCTGAGCTTTAACCCTAATTCCTTGGTTATATGAAAATCCTAGTTTTCCTATTTTACTTTTAACAAAAAAGAAAAAACATTAGTGCTACCAACTTCCTATTTCTGTAAAAATAATTGAAATTGTATCCTAAAAAGGTTCAAATCTTGTACATCCTTCAAAATAACTCCAAGTATATTTTACAATTCCATTGCTTTAAAGCTATGGCCATTTTGGAGAGAAAACCAAGGCTGATTTCAGTAGTTTGGTGATATCCCAGTACTCGGTTGTTTGAAAGCAGATGATCGAGTAGGAAGATCCACTCTGTTTTCTGATACAGCAAATGCTCTGTTTTTAGCTTCATTTCTATGTCTCACTGAAGACAAAATCTACCAGAAATTTACTGATGCATGATGATAAAAAGTTCTTACAAATACCCCTGCTTCAGCATCTGCAGCAAAGCTGAGATGTTTTTCAAAAACTACTTGTACATGTGAAACAATACAGGAAACTCTCAGAGCTTCAGCTTCAACGTCACCCATGTAACTAAAACACCTGTCCTTTCTCCAGACATCTTATTAATAATGAGATTGTAAATACACCTGAATTTCAAAGTAAAGTCAGAAAGCAGATATTGAAAGAAAATAATGCTTTACTCAACGAACAACATAGCAAGGCTCTATCTGCGGATAGGGTGAAGGTTTCTGAAAAAGAAACATTTTGCTGTGGGCTCACACAATACATGAGGGAGAACTCCAAAACATCAGCCTTCCTGACACTGATAATGCTGCTTTTTAAAATAACATAAGCAACTGCTAATTCAAATGCTGAAGATAAAAGACATCTGATTTGAAAACAGTACTTCCTTCTGCTTTGGATATTTTTCTTAGAATGGTCTCTGCAGGTAGTTGAACCACAATCTAAGAATCTTCTCATACAAGGCTAAGCAACTTTGAGGAGGAAGACCAGATTACATGTTTTGCATTCAATAAAACTGTGCAAATATTTCCAGAGTGGACAGTTTTGAAACCTGAAATGCTGCTAAAGGTTCTCTAAGCACTATGCTAAATAAATGGTAAATTTATATTTCTAGAAATTGAAACATATACTAAATGCTCTTAGCACAGTTACATAGAGATTGTAACGGGGAAACATTTCAGTAGCAAATTAAATCAAAGAAAACTTCCAACTGAGTTTTTAAAAAGAGATCTTGGGCACTTTTTATTTTTATGACGGGAACAGACAATCCTTTTGGATATTCCCTCTGAGGCTGAATATCCAATTCAATTACCAAAGAGCTGAAATTGAGAAGTTCTTATGAATAAAACAAAAAGCAATTTCTTTTGATTCCTGAGCAAAGCATACTAGGAGAAGCATTCAGACTTCTTGTGTAAACATAGAGACATTGGTCACTAGTCCATTTCTAAATATTTCCAGGAACAAACACCTATTAGGATTGACTTAAAACTTGAGGGAAGTAGATTAGGTAAATTGTTTTCTGCAATTCTGTGATCATTGTTATATAGGATCTTAGGCAAAGGAAACATCTGTTCATTTCTTGGGCATGCTTTGCAGGCTTCCCCATGAATTTGAATGGAGAATATCTGACTATTAGATGAAACGTAACAAGAATCTTTACAGAATCACAGAATCACCAGGTTGGAAGAGACCTTCAAGATCATCAAGTCCAACCCATGTCCCAGCACCTTAACGAAACTAAACCATAGCACTGAGTGCCACGTCCAATCTCTTTTCAAACACGTCCAGGGATGGTGATTCTACCACCTCCCCGGGTAGACCATTCCAATATTTTACCACTCTTTCTGTAAAAAACTTTTTCCTAATATCCAACCTGTATTTTCCTTGGCGCAACTTAAGACTGTGTCCTGTCGTTCTGACAGTTGTTGCCTGGAGAAAGAGACCAACCCCCAACTGGCTACAACGACCTTTCAGGAAGTTGTAGAGAGTGATAAGGTCGCCTCTGAGTCTCCTTTTCTCCAGGCTAAACAACCCCAGTTCCCTCTTGAGATCTTTAACAATATCAGATCATTGTTATTTTTATGACTGTACAAACTGATATCTAAATCAATTATATTTGGACAGATTAGAGCAGAATAAGCACCTTCAGCATTGTCTAAACCTCTATGGAATTATTTTCAGCCACATTTTCTCTGCTATAACTTAATTATTATGAATTTTTCTACAATTGAAATGTATGTTGGTCTTAGAAAAGCACCTAAATTTAAATGCACATAGCTTAACATTTTTTAGTGTTTTTAATCGAGTACAAGACAAAGAAGGAAAGGCCAAGAAGAATTACTCTCAAGTTTGCCAGGTTTTAGCTGGCAAAATTACTGGCTCGTGAAACAAATCTTTTCAAATATGAAGAAGGGTAGAGAGAGCTACTGAAAAGTCAGTTTCTAGATTTTAGCAATTGAGGGACTTTGCTGTAAATGGGCAGAACACATATTCTTTGACTTCTTCCTATTATCATGCATTCCAAATCCCCCAAATACAGATTCCAAGGTGGGATGAGAAAAAGTAATCCAAAATCAAGGACGAGTTTCCAGCCTAGTTAATAATTACCAGTTATTTTGTCTTTGTGATTATCCACCACATAGAATCTACACAGCCTTGTACTGAATTTATGTACATCAGCTCAAAGTACCTCCAGAGCATTTCAGTTGCATTTCTACTTTCCTCTTTTGAGAATTCTTGTCTCCCAGGTCTCACAGAAGACTGTTAATTACTAAACAACTCACATATAAAGACCTTGCAAAGTGATAACCTTGCATTGTCTCTGCCCTTGAGAATGTGTATGGCCTATGCAGAAACTTTTCCATGGGTTTCATTACCTTCACCAGCCTCTGTATTGGTTTTAAAAGAGCATTGGAGTTACTTGTAAACAAACAAAAGCTTTTAAACAAATACTTTTCTCCATTTCTTTTCCCTCTGAGTCTGTTCTCAGACTGTTGTATGAATTACTGGGTGTATCCTGCTGTTATTACCCTCTATGGGAGGATTGTCATTTACTTTCCTGCAACCTGGATCAGACTACAAGTTAGATAACTGAAAGTTTCTGCAAGGGGGAGAATATTTTATTGTTAACAAATGGAACTTCCTCACATAGCTCAAAACAAAGCTAGGTAGTAGCAAATAGCAACAAATATTTAATTCTTATTATAATTCTTTCTCCTCATCATAAGGTCACCTCTAATAGCCATTTACTGCTGTCTTATAAAAAAAAGTGCAAAAATTATTCCCCAGAATTAACCACTTGCCTCTAGGAAATGCCATAAAACATGGGTTCCCACTTTAGAGGGAACTATACAGCTTTTTGTCTCTAAAATTAATAAATCCTAAATTCTGGCAGGAAAAGAATTAATAACATTACTTGTTTCCAAGTTCCTCTCGATTGCTATGGCATTGGGTAGCTGGCCCAACATCACAGCACTTTGTGACAGTTTTAAGCCATTCACTCATTCCATGCAGCGTAGGAGCCTACCATTGCCTCCTCCAGTAAAATCTTTTCCTCAGTGGATTTCTGGCACCAGCTAGTTGGAGATACACTAGTGCTGTAATGGAAAACATCTGGTTCATTTAATAGGAAAAAAAGAGGGAACTGGATTTATATGAAAATCCTCTTGAAACTTTGAACTGCAAAATAGCATTTGTGTTCTGTTGAAAATTTAGGCAACCTCCTATTATTAACATTCATTTGAGATCTTAAAAACTCATGTGATAAATAAAGCATTTAAACAAAATTCCTGTTGATATTTCATTTATTAGGAAGGCATATTTGACAAGAAAGACGATTATTAAATTTTTCATTTCCCTTTTTTTTGACAAATATGTTGTAACTGGTAGAAGAACTATTTCAAAGAGAAAGGTGGAAGCAGGTTTACTAAAGATACAAGTGAGCTCCAAGAAGATTGAACCCTACTGGGATTGCAGAAGAAGCTACTAAAGGGATTCAAAAATGACGGTAATGAGGGACAGATAAGACAATTTTATGGCAGACTGGTAATTTTATGGAGACTGGATTCTAAAAGGCAAGTGCTGTAATGTGGAACCACAATAAGTACATGTAGTGAGGGTAATGAGGATTGTAGGGATAGTTTAATAAGTAATCAAGTATAACACTTAATTCAAATGCTTTGGCAGAGGTCACTTATACAACCCTCATACATGTTAGGGAAGCTTGAGTACTGTGTTGCCTGCAGGCAGATATAAAAACATATGTTTTATTTTCCTTGAATCTTAAACACTAAGATTTTATTTAACAATTAACTTTACCATTAACCTTTTCATTATTCAGAGGAAAAAATCCTGCTTTTCGATACTACTTTTTTCATGTGACAGGAGTGCAAGTGATGGATCCACAACTAATATGAATATGTGTATGCATGAGAAACTTCCAAGGGCTGCCCTGAAAAGCATTTGAGAATCAAGCAACCATGTAACTGAAGGCTTACAAGATACAAGTAGATTACAAGAAGATAGTCTCTGAGTAAATGACTCATAAGTAGTCCACAAGCAACATTAAAAAATATTACAAAAACCATTATCAATTAGTGAGCCAAATCAAAACTCATTCACACAGAAAAATAGGTTGACTGATAGGTACACCAGTCTGGTGGGTTTTCTGTTTCTATATATCTGCATTAATGAATGCATTAATATCTACCTTTTCTTTCTCCTCTATGAGGAACAAACATAGCAACAGATCTTTCTGTAATAGAATTTCTTGAGACCCCAGCAAAAGGAGCAAAAGTCCAAGAGAGAGATGTGGCAGTCCGCAGTGACTCATCACTACAGTGCAGAGAAATAATGAGATGAATCAAGGGAATACAAAAAGAAGAAAGCCAACAGGACTCGTGGCTTTTAAATAGGCAGTTTCACAGGCAGTGGCAATGTGACATGGGGAGGAGATAATAAGTAAAGCAGAAGACCCCATAGCAGCGTTCTGACGTCTTGAATATTATCTTCTGTATTGTTTTGTTTTCGAAACAGACAGTATTGTGAAAGAGCTATCAGTTTATAGCAGAACTGCACAAAATGCAGAAGGCTGAACTCATGGATGAGAGGGATTCTAAAAAAACAGCAAAAAACTGTTGGCAGGAAATGCAGAGAAGATATGGCTTGAGATTTACACAAAGAAAGCAACATGAAACAAAAGCACGTTATACGTGATTAGGTGTAAGCTGAGGGAAATATAGATCAATTATTTAAGAGGAAAAGTAAATAAATAATGAATAATACTAATAATGTCAAAAGATTTACTGCCTTTTTGGTATGCGCCTTTGGACAGGAAGATTAATAGCAACCATGCATGTAACACAAACTATAACAGAGCAGCTCAGGCCAGCAAAGAGGTTACAGAACACTTAGAAAAATGGGAGGTATTCAGGATGGTAAATGGGATGGATTTCAATCAACATTTTTAAAGGAAGTAGCAAAAGTGATTGCAATTAGTTACCTAACAGAATTTGAAAGAAGAGAGACAGAGGTGTCAGTTAAGACTGGAGGGCTGGAGAACAGTAAATATAAATTTAGTCTTTTTTTCTTCAAAATGAGGAAAATGTGGGACTGGACATAATGAACTCAAAAAGATATTGTGGAAAAGTATTGAACAATCATTCAATTAGCCCCTGAAGGAAATGTGATACGAAACATCTCAGAAGGAAGTACAAAAGCATACTCTGTCAAAATAATCTCATCTTCCACAGTGTAGAGTCAATAGGGAAAGCAAAAGGTGTTTCACATCTTTATTATGGAAATGCACTGCAGCTAGAATTATCTTACAACAGTGAAAAGACTGGACAATAAAGCTGATTACAGTGTAGTGTTCAGTAGTTTCCAGCTGTACCTATCAAATTCTTTTATAGATTTGCTCTGGGTTTTCACTAATAGCTTGAATGCTGGAGTAGAGAGCATACACAAATAATTGCACCAAGAGCAAGCTGAGTGAGAGGAAGCACTTTAGGAAAAAAAACTACCTTCAGAAATTTTTTTGCTCAATTTACAAAACTATCTGAAATTAGTAAAACAAAACAAAACTAAAGAAGAACAGAAAAAAAGACAGAAAAACTTGGGGCTAATGATGGGTTGCAAGTATAATAGGGGGCAGAAAGTAATTCAATATATATTTTAATCTAACATGAATCAGTCTTGCCACTGTAAGGAAGAGTCTTGTTCTTCTGCTGCCACACCTCCTCCCTTTTGCAAGAGAAAAGCATTGGTATTGCTTTTCTGTAAACCACATCAAAGACACAATGTAGGTGAAAAAAAACCTTTTCTGGCAGATTAGTTTCCAGTTCAAAGGAGAGAGATGTGGATGGAGAGAGGAAGGCTGCAGCAGAACTGACTTATTACAAGTTTATTCCCATTTTAAGCTGGATTCACGACGTAACACTTATTCTAAAAAGTTCCAAGAGGAAGACGGGATATAAGACATCAAAGACAGCAAGACACACTGATGAGCACCTGTCCTCCAGTCCTCCACTGCAGCTCAGGAAAGCACAGGCCAACACACCTGAGAAAGGGGTAGATGGTGTGGAAGGAGTCCAGAGAAATGCGGCGAAGATAAGTCTTTGAAAGGACTGAGGAACTCCTAGCACTGATGGGTTGGAATTAGCACCTTACAGTCTTGATATGCTGGAGCCTATTTCAAGTACCTCAGGTTCCTTCTAGGCATGTTTTTATATTTTTTAAAATTTATTTTAAATATTCAATATTTAAAATTTTATAATTGTAAAATGCTTTGGGCTTTTCAAAAAACACTTCATTTTTTAATTTAAAAAAACTATATACCTGTATATATGCTTTATCAAGTCCTGTTATCTCTATTCTATGTAACACAGCAACATACACCAATTGTCCATGTAGCTATGAGTTACATTACAGTAATCTGAAGAAATAATAATATATATGTTTCTTTATTTTCTGAATGCTTTTGTGAAGGTTTCAAGATTAGAAAACCTTATCACTTTCATATAGAATTTATTGCATTTTCAAATAAGGCCGTTTTCAGTTGTTTTTAACAACAGAGGTGCTGGCAAAGTTTCCATAACTAAGACTTGAAAATTACTGCAGAATTACCAGAAATCTTCAGGGAAGATGGTGATATGAAACAGTGGTATAGGCAGACTCATGACATTTTGACTTTTACAGCTGCTAAGAATATATTCAAAAGGCTGTTGAAATAATGGTTAAAGAACTCCACTGAAAGACTGTACTGCCACCAATAAACTTCTTGGGTAAAAATCACTAGCAGCTGCCTGGAAAGATATTTCTGTGAAACCTGTGTAATCAATGTTTAGCTTACTAGTCTTAGTCCATTTGTGGGACACTTGGGAAAGAGAAAAAGAAGTTCTTTGACACGGTCCCCCCCAACAAGCTTTTCTCTAAATTGAAGAGATACAGATTTAAGGGACTAACTGTTTGGTGAATGAGGAATTGGTTGGACAGTCATATCCAGAAGGTAGTGGTCAATAACTCAAAGTCCAAGTGGGCATCAGGGACAAGTGGTGTCCATCACAGGTCCATATTGGGGTAAGTACTGTTTAATATCTTTATCAATGCCATGGACAATGGGATCCAGTGCACCCTCAGCGAGTTTATAGATGATGCCAAGCTGAGTGGTGCAGCCTGAGGGACTTGATGCCATAAAGAAGAATCTGGACACATTCAAGAGGTGGGCCCATGGGAACCCCATAAGGTCCAAGGTGCAAGGTTTAGCATTTGTGTCAGGGAAATCCCCAGTATCAGTACAGTCTGGAGGATGAACAGATCGAGAACAGCCCTGTGAAGAAGGGCCTGGGGTACCAGTGGATGAGCCAACAGTGTGCATTCACAGCCCAGAAGGTCAGCAGCATCCTAGGCTGCATCAAAAGCAGCGTGACCAGTAGGTCAAGGGAAGTGATTCTACCCTCTGCTCTTCCCTTGTGAGACCTAACCTGGAGTATTGCATCCATCTCCAGAGTCCTCAGCACAACAAAGACATGGAACGTGCTGGAATGGTTCCAGAGGAGGGCTGTGATGATGAACAGAGAGCTGGAACACCTCGCCTATGCAAGGCATCTGAGAGAGGTGGAGATGTTCAGTCTGGATAAAATAAGGCTCTGGGGAGACCATATCGCAGCCTTCAAGGGGGATTATCAGAAAGGTGGGGACAAACATTTTAGCAGAACCTGTTGTGATAGGACAAGGGGTAATAGAATGGTGAAATGCCAGAACAGGTTGTCCACTGGGAGGTGATGGATGTCCCATCCCTGAAAATATTCAAGGTCAGATTGGTTGGAGCTTCCAGAAATGGGATCTAGTTGAAGATATCCCTGCTCTTTGCAGGGGAAGTTGGACAAGATGACCTTTGTATGTCCCTTCTAACCTAAACCATTCTATGATTCTATGATTTGATGAGACTGCTGAAGGGCCTTCAAGGGCTGAAGTGTGGGAGGGAAGGCTGGGAGGACCAATTTTCAGTCTTGGGAATAGTATTAAATACTCTGAAGAGTCACTGGGGTTTTGGCGACTTGTGATAGGGAGGAAGGTCTCTCACTCCTCTCCATTTCAAAACCTCTTGCTGCATGGCTGGTCCCCTGGGGGTGCTTGTCACTGAGGGCAGTGGAAGCTTGCAGATCCCAGAGAAAGCCCCACTCCCAGCCACAAGCACCAACTCCCCTAACCCCATGACAGGGTTCCTCATCATCAGGAAAGCTCTGCTCTGCCATTTCTGTCAGCAGGGAAAGTGAAGAGAGCTGGAAAAACAGGAAAGAAAGTGGTGAAAGCACCTAATAACAATTTTCTACTAAAAGAAGGTTGCCTTGAATATGTACAGGTAGTTTGCCTGTCCATTTTCTGTTTAGTAAAGGTAGTACAAGTGATTTTTGAGTTAGTAATTCTGCATCTGTCTGTGTGACTGCTTTGGGCTGAGCTGCAAAAACTAAAATGTAGTTTAAATGCTCATAAGTTTGAAACACTGTGCAGGATCCTAAGTATCTCAGCCCAGCTTTCCAGAGATCTCCCCCGCATCCTGCCCACAGCACAGAACCCCACGCCAGTCCCTTGGTGCCATCAGCTCCTACCCCCAAGATGCCTCAGCAGGGCTGGTCTTCAGCTTCCCACAGCCTAGCCCTGCCCAGCCACGGGCTATGGGCCATGCTAAGCCGGACCCCGCCTCTGCCCGGCCTCATCGCCAGGGAAGTGCCCAATAGCTGGGGCTGGTGCTGTCTGGTGTCCCTGGCTGCTCTGCTCCCAGCTGGGATGGGGAAACAGGCCTGGCTGCCCATCCCTGCCTGTGCTGATGAGGTCTTCAGCGACTTCCAAGGGAACTCTGACCATTACCACACCTGTATGTAGACACCTGCATTACAGACAAATAAATGCAGATGTTTTAATCTGAAGCTAATTCTCATTCCTGGAGGTCATTTCAAGAAAATGTCTGGTATGAGGTTTCCTGTACAAAAAATAGGTTTGACTTTCACTAATGTGAAGGTTTTATTGGTGATAAGGAACTTCATATAGTTTAGTACTACTTCATAAAACCCTCCAGTTTTCCTCTGGGTGAAATACTTGGACTTCTGAATCATTCAGCAAGATGAGTAACGTGACCCTGTCAATCAGCTCGGTACCTCCAAAAAATCCATAAAGGTTTATTAAACTTTTGAAAGGCAGTAGTTGCTCTCTAATTCTACCAGAAGCTTTGTTTCTCTGAAGTGACCAGCAAGAATACTGGAGCAGACGGATCTCAGAGATGTAGCTGAAGTAATAAATGGATAATGATGACTTTGGTGTGATCTTCCATGTTTTCTGACAAGTTCTTCTTTAAGACTATAAGAGCTCTGTATTTCAGTTGATACGGTCTGTATTTCATTGCATGGAATTATTTTATATGATAAAAATCTTATCTGGGAACCACAGTCTGCTCTTAAACGCATTGACTCTTGTGCAGAAACAGACCTAACATATATTTTAAAATTTGAATGACAAGAGCTTTGCTAGCATTTTATCAAGAATAGGTAAGAGAGGGCATTGATGATTTTCAGTCTGACATGTCACCTTTTCCTTGTGTAGAAAAATAGCAATTGTATCACTGTAATCAACTAGTGAGGTCTCATATTCCCAAACAGATACAAATCACAGTTTATGTCCATGAATAAATACTGCAGCACCATAATTAAGAGGAGCAAGAGGCAATGCCTTTACGGTCTGGTGAGCAGTGGCTCGAGCTGATGTACAGCTTTTTGATTTCTTCTGAAGATGGTGCTGCTGCTAGCACTTGAATTGTCTCTGCCTGTGTTTCTTTTTTTTTTCTCAATTGCCCTCTGCAGAAGGTTAATAGTAGGTTTGGAATGCCAAAGTTTTCTAGCCAGTGAATCACCATTTCAGATTTGTCAGATAGTGATGTGAAACCAGCTATTTTAAGTGCAACACTTACACTTCCCCCCATCTCACTCCACAGATGCTCTTCAGTTGTATGAAGAAATTGATCATTTCGTTTCTTCTTCAAGCCTTCAGAATGTCACTAATTTCTTATTTACCACAAATTTTTCATCTTGTGTAAGTTACACTGTAGAAGCATTAGAGTTACCCTATATACTCTGCACTGTTCTCACAGCTGGATAATGAAAGAATGAATGAATGAAATCCAGCACAGAATTAAAATTCATAAGTATGGAACTTGTTGTAAACATAAAACTTCATCCTGTCTATAAATATCCTGTAATGATGCTGTGAATTAGTACACTTAAGTTATTTTCAGGTTAAAAATTCATTACTCCTGCTATGAAGAACAATTTACAGACAGATTAGTAAAACCAAGCTGATTTTACAATTATTATTTTCTTCTGACAGTCATGCTATTTGCGTTTTGTATTTCCGTCAACCTAGACAACTTTTATTAGGAAATGTCAGCCAAAGCAGCTGCAGAGAGTCAGCAGCTGAGATTTGCATTGGTTTCCTTATGTCTTCTGGGGATTTTCTGCTCTCTGCTGCACATTATAAATATTAACATAAAGGAGAAAGATGAAGTTTTAGACATTTTGATCATCCTCAGGAGGAGTCACTGTCAACAGGATTTGACCAAAACCCTTCTATTTCCAGACTAAAGAGGGAAATGGCTGTCACTACAGAATAGTGACATTTTTAAGCCTGCTTGCTCATCTTTTTTTTCTACCCTATCATTATGATACTACATCATATATGCTCCTCTGATCTCCAGTTTCTCTCTGCTCACAGATCATTCTACATTCAGCTCTTGATAGGTCATTGCAACAGTGAAGAATATGTGCATAGTTCAACAGCTACAATGTCATTTTTATAAGTAATGGAAACACAACTACTTTAAAATATCATCTGACTCCACAAAAAAAAAATCTATTATTTAGTTGATTACTTAAGGAAAACATATTCTCCAAATTATAATTTAAAAATCACAGATTTTAGTTACCTTCTTCATGTTTCAGGAAGAACATTATAACCAGTTACTCAGCTTGAAATAACGCTCTACAGGATTGAGGGAAAAAAGATCTCATAAATGGTGAGATTCACAAATTCTGTTGCCAGTGTTGCCCAATCTTATCTTGCCGCTCAAACTGTGTATCAGCTGCAAGTAATTGAAGCCCATCAACTGAGAGATTTTAATGTATCTTTCAAAATTAAATCCAGTTTTCAAGAATCCATTGTTGATGTCCTTCAATTCAATAGAAGAGCTAGATAATATACATTTTTGTCTTACATCCATCATCATGGTACCTAATATCATGATTAAAATTTGTCATTCAACCTGAAGACATCCTTGCTAATTCTAAATGCTTAGAAATGCCAAATAACAGGAAAATGAACACAAAATTAACTCTGATAAAGACTAGTTAAAAAATAATCAGACTAGTATGAACTACTTTCCACTGCGTAATTATGTATTTTTTTAATTGTGACTGACACATCTTTGTGCTCAGAATAAAATGCTATTTACACATAACAGCACAGGAATATAAATTGCCCCAGCTAAAGATCACTTGGTATAGAAGGAGTTAAGCTAGTCATTTCATGAAGGTTGAGAATTTCCCAAAAAAGTCCTAAATACTTTTTAAGAGTATATAGAATCACCAGATACATCAAAGTATTATTTGAACAAAACAAGTATCTGATTTCTCTTTAAACCTGGCATAGATTAATTCAGTATAGTACTGAATTATAGTACTTGAATCTTTGTCACTGGTATTGATGAAGGATAGATATCCAAAAGCCGTTGGATTGATTCTCCATTTTAGAATCAGCATTTATAGTGTTTTTTCATCATTTCTTAAGCTTTTCAAATTGGATTACTGCAGTGTTGTATTTCCCCACTGCTTTTCTTATTAAACTGTATGCCTTCCACATTGTCCCCCGCTTCCCCTTCCCATCGTCCCGACCACTCCCTCCGGTTCTCCCTATTGGTTCCAGTACCCCAACTCTGCCCATGCACCGCCCCTGCACCCTGAGATCATTCGTCCAAGTGCTCTCTCCACCCCCCTCGACCCCATATAAGACCCCAAGCTCCCTAACCACGTGCTCTCTCTGCCTCTGGGAACTGGTTTGTCTCCATGTAATAAAAGTTCTTCTGAAGTCCATATGGAGGGACCCTTCTCGCCTCCTTTATCGTCACCGTGTTGCGGAGCCCAGCTAGCTGGAGCATGAGTGCGGGACCGTCCGGAAGGACTACGGGAGAGCGGAACAGCCGTTCTATCCTAAGCAGCCCCGCAGCGCTCTCCGGGGCGGTTGCGGCTTGCTGAACCAAACCAAGCAACGCAACAGGTTACTAAGGAAGTATTATTAAAAGCATACCTTTGGAGAATGTCTTTACCTGTATGTATTTTTTTTCTTTTGCTTTCCACCCTCAAAGTACTGAGGTAGATTAAATAGCCAAGAATAAACTTTTCTGAACCTTAAGAATATTTTTTCTGGATTTGATTCAAGGTTAGGATTGATTTTTATTTCATAAAAATGAGTTAATTCCTCTCAATATACCATGTCTGGCAATGTAATATACATCCTAATGGAGACCCATATCTTAAAAATATTGAAGTTCAAATTAGTAATTGCTTTACATAAATAGTTGCTGTGGGGAAGAGGAGGGAATATTATGTGTCAGCCTCCAGAAGCAGCTGAGATACAGTGTGAAGAATATGTGGCTGATCTGCAATGATTTATTAATTCTCTATATTGCCTAGTTGTGGCTGTATTAGCTTGCCAGAATGTTTACTATATGCATATGTTGATTTACTTTATAAGAGAGTAGTTAGAAAACTGCCAAAAAGGGAAAATAAAGATTCTCAATAAGCATCCTGCTGGTAAACATTTCAAAGGCACTATGAAACAATATCTGAATTATTAAGCTATTCCAGGAACCAGTCAGGTCATTTCTTTTGCTAACACTAAGAGCAATAAGATCAGAGTAACAGTAGCATAGTAAAGCAGTCATTCTAGAAAGAAGGTGGAAGCTTTATTATGCAAGATTAAACTTTGAGCTTCTGACAGTGATAAAAAGAGGCAAAATCCATAGACAAAAACTTTCTATTAAGCATTTTATCTCCAGCGAGGATGCAACTGACCATAATTAGCTTTTCCATGGTTAAATTAACACTGTGAAAGGTGCAAAATCCTGACCTTATTTGGTACAGACTCTGAAGAAAAAATATCACTTCTAAACTCCCCTTTACAAATCAAAATCATCTTTAAATGAACGTCAAACCACAAGTACATGTAGACAATGGTTTTTGCAAAGCATTTTGTTTTTCCTAACTTAAGTGATCACTAAGATTGATGACCTGTAAAAACAAATTGCACTGCAATATGAAAGGACACATATTTTTACTGGGTTTGCATTGTTGTTTTTTTTCTTTCCTGCTGTTTTTTATTATACTCTCCAAAGCTTAAAAAGGAAAACTGTTTTTTAAATGTTTTTCTGTGTTTAAAATCCTCCCTTCATGAAGCAGATTGCCAAACAAAATTACTGCCTCAAACTTTGATACAATGGAAATTAATGTTATTGAGTTAGATTTCATAAATTTTCTTTCAACAGACAGAAGTTCTAGAAAGCTTGGGCCATGGTTAAACTACAGGAATAGGAGCCTCTCAAAATCCTGTAATTAGCAGCCACGGGATCTTTGTAAACAGGTAATGTCAAAGGAATCAGAGGCAAGCTAGCATGAAATAATAAAAACAAGTGGCTTCAGCGACAAGCAATCAGCATCACAATAGGGAATATTCGGGAAACAAAGAGAATTAATTTTGAAAGCTTTAGTCCTTCAGACTGAAAAAACAATCCACACACTTCTGCATATCCTTACATTTACTTGTGTGAGTAGGAGCAAGTTGACTAGAAAGTGCAGAAAGTTAAAGAAAACTTGCAAATAATTCCAGTTGCTGATGTTCCAGTGGCAACAGGATCAAACAAGCACGCAAATTCTAGGAATAAAGCCATGCACAGTTAGCATAGATACACTTCAGACCAGAGGGGGTCTCTACTAAGTGCATGGGGACAGAAAACCAGGATCAGAACATAGTACAGTCAAAACAAAGGAAATTAAAAGGCCTGATACTCTACAGTGACTTTCTGAAGTGCTGCACAGCAGTCTCAGGAGATAGGCACAACCTTTTATAAAAGAAGAACAGAAGGACAAAAAAAGTCCTAAACCCAAAGTACTGCTCAAGTAAGGAAGCTGTTCTGGCCAGAGAGCAGAAATCAAAGCTCTGTGAAGGCAACCAACAAGAAAGTAGCAGATAGGTCATGAGGTGTCAAAATATGTACGTTAATTAAACACTTTGTAAGCTTGAGAGAAAACTTGGTACAGAAAATATATATCCAAAAGACCTTTGGGATTGCAGAGGAGTCAGAAGTATTTTGATCTCTGTCAAAATTAGGGATGCTGATTCTAAAAGCGAACAAATAGTAGGAAAGTCACCCTCATGGTACCTTCATGAGAGGAGGGTCTCAGCACTGAGAATGAGGACTTCACAAAAGCAGAACTATCAGAAAGCATATGAATAAGGCAATTTAAAATTCAAAGGGAGATATGTGACTGAGCAAAGCACACCTAAAAGGTTTAGCTGAGTCTGTCATGCAGTATTTCAGCAGCTTTCTATACTGCACATTGTACTGACCCGCATTAACTTTGCTTTTCGCTTTTGTCCTGAATGAGTTCTCCCAAGGAAATATGACACACATACAGAACAAGCAGCAGTTTCTATAGGAAAAAATGAGCAAGGTCACTCCATACTGTGTCAAAAGAGGCATTAATGGCATCTCAGTATATTCCAAGAACAAACCCATTTACGTATGCCATCAACGTAAAGTCTCAGCAATCAGAGCACTACAGCAAAATTTATCAATATGCGATGTATTTCACTTCGAGCAAAATTTTAGTACTGTTTTTACAGTCCCTTGAGGTATGCTTTGGTAAATGATAGCTTACTAAAGGTAGCCCGAAACCACAACAACTGGATAAGCACACTTGTTTAATTTTCTTTTCAAAATACTAAAGTTTAAAATAGAAAAACATATATCATGTTTTACCTAAGCAACAATATCCTTTTGTGGTTGACAAAATATATGGAAGGTGTTTCTTAAAATCAAGTTGCCTGCAGTCAAACACACATAGAAAATGAATTGTCTGCAACTTTCTCACAAAGGGAATAACTTCCATTAGGTCAGACTAATGTGATGCCCCTGTTGACTTACAGGTTATACTCTAAACGTAACTCCTAATTCCTTAATTGATTTCAGGCTCTTGCAGATAGTGAAGGTAAGTGTGAGGACATTGACTAGAGCACACAGCAAGTTCTTCCTCGATAAGGTAACTCATTTTAGTAATACCGAATAGAATCCAAATAGAATATGTGTTCAGGGTAGATTGAGTACCTTACAGTGCATATAAAAATATATATTGTATATATACAAATATGCATAATATTAACTTTAAACAAGGCACTTGGTACTTTTCAAACCAATGGACTTACCAGTGCACCTAATGACTTTACTGTTTGGGACACAGAGTAGCCCTTTTTTTCCCAACAGTTGATGTTCTCTTGCTATTTTCTGAAGGCCAAAGGCAACATATGTAGAGATATATAAACTGCTTCTGCCAGAGGATTTGCTTCATATTTGCCTTTAGCCTACCTCTGGTATGGGTTGCTCATGCTACAAATTTCTTTAAGCAGGCATGAGAAGTGTTGCACAATTCAGCTTCCTCGTGTTCCATCCTCTTTTATCCAAATGCCCAGAGGAATCCTACTGGTTTTCAATAGGTATAGACAAGGATGCCTCAGGATATTCTGTTTCTGCCAGGCAGGCCTGTGAAGATTCTGCATGGGCACTGATAAGCAAGTGAAGGAGATTAGGCCTTTGCTTCAGCTCAAGTATTGTACAAGCATGACTTACCTATTCACTGACAGTTACTGATTCATGCACTAATAATTAACTCCTCATGAGTTGGTCTGCAGCAATATGCTGTCTTCCAATCTTCCTCTTTCCCTATTCCCTACTCCCAGAAGTTTGTTTGGGTTTTCTCACTGTCTATATGATATCTGGAATTCTTCTCCCAGAGCCCGAAGGTATCTGTCTAGCTCTGAGGCGTAGGAAATGCAGATGGGCAAGCAGCTCTCCCAATGTCAGGCTGGACAGTTAGGGCTTCAGAAGGTAACACCATCCACACAGAATCCAGGTTCAAGGATCTTCTCTAGGACTGGGTAAAGAGGCCCTTCTCTTTAGGTCTTTGGCTTCAGTAATTACTATAAATAATATATAAGGTGAAACCACTCTCAATTAAAAAAAAAAAAATTACACCCCACCCCACCCCAATTCTCTTTGTAAGACTAATGTCAGATATCTATTGACAAGGTACTGTAGTTGAGAACTGAAACAGAGAAAAAAACTTGTTATTTTCTTGAATGCTGAAAAAGGACACCAGTGAGAGCTGTGCTTTAGGGAGACACTGACATGTTTGGGTAGGATGTCAGGGGGCTGCTACCAATGGCTTAGTACTTCCTGTGCACTTACTTGGAGACAGACAGCCTCTGGTGTGCACTTTCCTTTCAGGAAGCCACAATAGTCTCTGCTTGCTGATGCACTTAGGTCTTTTACTTGATCAATTCCCTAACCCATAGACACTATCATGAAAAATATTCAAAATAGAAAAGAAAATAACCTTTATTTTTTGCACATTAATGTGAAAAAGAGAATTTTTATCTTCCTTAATTGTAAATCTGAAACAGTAGTTTTACCCAGACACTTTATATGTCATGTACACTGGACACAGTACATTTAAATACCTTCAGGGGTTTATTGGCTGATAAGAAGCAATGCCAATACAGTCATGATACTCTTCACGATTAAAATTCATTTAAACATGGGAAATAAAGGCAGGCAAAGAACATTAATGGGAATAATTACAACAGCAGGCAAACAAACAGCAGACTCTACATATGGGGAACTGTCAGGCTGTTTTCTCTCCCTTTCTGCACTTTCCTTTCTTCAAGGACTACTGAATTATTATTTAGTCAGCTTCTCTTATTTTGTCAACAAGCTCACTTAGCTCATCAGTGCTTTCTATTCCCTCTTCAGCAAAATAAGGAGAAATTGTTACTTAATAAGTTTTCAAGAACTATAACTTCAGCACAGGTTTTCTTGTTTAAGCAACATAAACTGCTTAATCTGGTAGGACAGAAACTAGGTCCCCAGCTAAATTTCAAAATCTGACTAATAAAGAGATAAAGGATTCATTTCTTTCAAACAAAAGGTTTATTTGACCATGAGGGAATAGGGGGAAAAGTTAAGAATCTAAGCTAAAGGTACATGAAAGGAAGCGAGAAGACGGAATAAAAGAGGAGGGAGTTGAGAAAAACATAACCTTTGCAAATGTCCCGGGTTCTTTCTGAAGCAAACACAGTATAAAGCACTGTATGCATTTAGGCCCCATCAATTTGCATAACCCAGCTGTGATCAAAGCAATTGTTCATCAGAATTAAGTCAAACCCACACAGAAGCGTTTGGAGCATAAGAACTGTTGCTGCAACAAGATGACAGAAAATACAGAGTCAAGAAAAGCAGAGCTTCAGCAGCTGTTTGAACTTTTTAAAGGAAAAATTGTACTGCAATAACTAGTGGAGAATCAATATTTTCCTAATTGACTCTTTCCTTTGCAATTTGAGTCTGTTATATCACAAGTATTTCCTTGTACCACAATAAATGATGTAATGTTTCAACTGTAATTTTAATATCAGAGGGTCAAATACTGGTTCACACAAGTATTAATAAACTTGCAGCCAAAATCATCAAGAAAAACATTGAAGACTAATAAATTCCATGAGGAAAAATGTGATATCCTCCTCTCCTTGAAAGAAAAACTGTACTGGCAAGGTCGCTAAAAGGGTCTCTAATTAGCTTAAGAAATAAGTCAACAATAACTTTTAAATTTAAAATTAAATTTAGAAAGAAAACACTGAATAATCTAGAGAAAAGCAGTTTGGGTTAGCAATTTGGAACAGCTTAATAAATTGTATACTAAGTATATTCCTAACATCAGCATAAGCACATTCTTTGAGTAATACAGGTTTAACACTGTCAATGACTAAAACATCATCACTCTGGCAACAGAATATAAATGGTTTCTCTTCAGCAGGATTCTTTAAGTGATAAACCCATCTCTTGTCAGAATATATCCATTACTTCGTCTTTATTTTAAAAACATTGATCCAAAAACAATATTGAAATCTTTAAGTGAAGAGAGAACACTGGACTATTAAATTACATGGTTGCAGAAGGGGCTGTGGCAATCTTTTGCCATGAGATAATTAGTTTTACTTCCATCTTGTTCAAATTCACTTTAAAATTAAGGTGTTCAGTTCTGAATTTCTGCCAAACACTGCGACAAAACATAGGCTGCAGCTGAAGTATCAGGAAACAGAGAGAGGGAGCTGGGAGCCATCAGCAAAGCAAAAGAACATTATATTGTGATTGTGAAAAATTGAAGTAGGAGACAGCATATAAAGAGAGGTAAATATAATCGTTGTTCTGCAGAGCCCTGGGATGGAGCCATTGCACAACAAGCCAAATACAAAGGAAGAGGAGGGAAGAACTTGGTCAACAATATAATGATCTCAAAGATTTTAACATAGCCTTGATAAGGTACAAACAATTGCTACAGTGGCAGAAATATATGGTTCAGCAGCACAGAATATTAATTATGGCACTGAATGAAAGGTCTGGTTTAAAGTAGATTCATATCCCATGACAAATAAGTAAATACAATGAGAAAGAAGAGAAGAAAGACATGCAGGAAAGTATAAACAATGTCTCGGCAATTACCCCAAAATGAGAAAAACAGTGGTTTTCTTTTTTTAGTGGCATGGAAATTATTTCTTCCATTAACAGATACAGAATGGAACACAAAACAAGGAAGACAGACAGCATATAGCATTAGAAAAGTTAGCCTAAGGTGGCAGTAGCTAAAGCTTGTTACTGCTCAGTACCCATTGGTATACCAGCTATGTTGATACAAACAAATTCCTAATGGTCACGAGAAAATCGCCCAAAGTCGACAGTGTGAATCTGTACTTTACTAATTCTTTACGCTTATAGACAGGGTTAGAAAAAAATAAAGACAAAATAGACAGATAAAATGAAGAGCTGGATAGGGATTTTTTACAACAACACGTAGTGCTAGGACAAGGAGAAATGGCTTTAAACTGAAAGAGGGTAGATTAGATACTAGGAATAACTAGATAACAGGAAAAAATTCCTTGTTATGAGGGTGGCAAGGCACTGGCATGAGTTGCCCAGAGAAGCTGTGAATGCCCCATCACTGGAAGAGTTCAAGGCTGGGTTGGATGGGGCCCTAGCATCTTGATCTAGTGGGAGGTGTCTTTGCTGATGGTAGGGGAGTTGGAACGAGATGATCTTTAAGGTCCCTTCGAACCCAAAACACTAAATGATTCTGTGAACCTGTAACATGGAAAATTGAGCACCTTTTCACTCTTGCAGGCAGTATGTGTGAATGGAGAATGCAGCACTCGGACAAAAGCAGTAGGAGGATTTCAGTACTCCCGTTGACTGCAGAATTTTCACTCGTGCATAATGCAGGATGGACAACTGGGCAAGCACCCTTCCAAATACTGCATTTTGCTTTGTTTTGCAAATACATTTTAAAATGCTTGCAAAGCACTTGATAGTAAAATAATAGCAAATACCTGCTACCAACACAAAAATCATCTCAGCAGCAAGCAACTGAAGGATAAGTGCCTCCTCTTGACTAGGAGATACAGAGCTATGAAGTCCTTGAAAGATATTATATTCAGATGTAGCAAAGGACTTGTAGGAAGGCCAGTTAAATATCACACACATCTGTGCTGAGAACAGAACCCAGAGCTAGGGAATGACACACTGACTCCCCCATGCAGTCCACACTGAGCAGGACATACTTATCAAAGGACTACATGGTGGCTCCACATTTCACATAATATAACTGCCCTAAGGCTGGAGTGCTCATCTGGGGTAGGGAACTGTAAATTCAGTGTCTTCTTTATCTGGCTGTCCTACTGTCTTTCAAAATTATTTGTTGCATGTACATTCTTCTCCAATCTGTGAGGGGAGTCCCATCAAAGGGAAGCCAAAGCAAAAGAACTGTGCACAGTATCGCTGTAGGGAATGGTAGGAGGGAGAGAAAGACTCTGTTTCCTAGAGAATGAACTAGAAGATGCAGGTTTTTTCTTTCACTTAGCAGGTTTTTTGGTGGGTTTTACTTTGGGCTTTTTGGTTCTGGGTATTTTGTTATTGTTGGTTGAGTTTGTTTGTTTGTAAATTGTTTTTCCAATAACAACTAGAAAAAATCCAGTCATAAGCATCCAATGATGAAAATGCCATAACAAAAAGTTCTGCCAGGATGTAGGACACATGGAGTAAGTGCTATCTTTAAAGCAAGAGAAAATTAATGGTCGGGTTAGTAGGATGGGACACTAACCATGAAATCACTGCTACCCATGCACTGAGAGTGCATGGTACAAAGGCTTTGCAAATGCCTATCAAGCCAGGCCCGTTGAGGACTCTGCAATCTGTTCAACCTGACTCTGGATCCTAATCACACTCAATCCTAAGGCAGGTGCTGATCTGCTCAGCACAGTGCATGCAGTGCCACACATGCTCAGATGAGCAGTCAGTGCCTAAAGAATTACAGGTACCAGGAATGAACAATCAGGAGAGAACACACAGTGCATTTAAAACTTAGGAGGGACTATACCTTACAACAAGAACAAAGAAATTGCACATTCATAATAACACTCCCTGAGTTAATCTAGCACTAAATAAGTCATCAGCCAGTTTATTTTCTTCATTTTCCTGTAAATTGCCACAAAAACTTTAACATTAGCACTTCATAAAAACTAGGCATATACAGAAAATATTGAGTATGGATTGAAGTTAAATAAAATCATCAAGCAAGTTAGTGTCTTCTGTAAAAGAACCTAGAAATAAATATAAATTATATAAATGTCTACAAAACAAAGGTGATGGCTGCACAAAGGACTGATCCCAAAGAGTGAGACACCTGCTTTCATAAGTCATACACTGCAGGGCTCACAAACTAAGATGGAATTTAGAGGGAATGTTTTCTCCAGTCAGGTGAAGAAACATAATGAAAGTGATTTTACCTGGGTCAAAAAATATCTGCACTTTAACATCCAGAGCAACAAGCATCAGAACTCAAATGGCATCAGTTGTCTCTTGAAATAAATTACTTTCATGTTCCTACAGATACGGTACTATTAGCAAATGGAAGTGTAGGATTTTATAAGCTGTCAAAAGTATATATATATACGGCTTGTCAAAAGATCTTGAAGGTCACCTAACCAAATATTATTCTGTTCTTTTCAGCACATAAAAGTGAGAACAGATTCCAGAATCAGATCCTTTTCTACACAATAAAATAAAACATTGACGTTTTAGCCTAGTCAATGTTTATTTTAAAACACAAATGTTGATCTCTCATTATTATTAATAATAATAAATCAATATTATTATAATTTTAATATTGTTATCATTTATATTACTTATTCAGAAAAGGCACGGGAAAATCTCATCTCAAAAATATTTATACAATTCTGTCCTAAATCATTGCTTGGAGAAATAGGACTAATACATGCATATGTTGATACCATATGAAGCTTGAGTAATGTATATTCTTCAAGTAGGGTGTTCAGTCTGACTCAAAACAGTAATCTTAAAAAAGGATGCTTCACAGTTAGAGAAGGATTTATTCAAATGTGAACATTTCATTTTATTATATGTAGGGACATAAATAAAAATTAAATAAAATTTAAATTGTATTAAAAAATGTCTTTCGTGAAAACAAAATCTAACCATAAACATGGCAGCTGATCGTTGGGTAGCATTTATTTTTCATAAGTTCAAACAGCTACAGTACGGACATTTACATCTGAGTTTCTCACTCTGGCCTTCCCATATAATTGGTGAAGAGCAGCAGGCACATACGGGAGTCATTCATCTGATCTGTTTCCAATGTGTAGTGCAGGATAATACACATCACACCCTGGGGATGTCTATTTCTCTGCAATGACTGTAAAGGGAGCTTCAGGTGACTAATTCACAAAGTACTATAAGTATCTACATTTGTTCAGATGAAACCCACCCTAAATGTGTTCTTGAAGAGCAACGTGATGTATCTTACGGCAAAGATAATTACATAGGATAAAAAGAGCATATTGAAGTAGGTTAGAAAAATTATTTAAATTTCCAGGATCAGTTGCTAAGAAATTACCATAATCAGATCTCATGTAGTTCTGAACTGTATCTCGTTATATTACCAAAAATCAACTTTAAAGCTGAGTTTATTAGCTTACACTGGCAGCTACAACCTGGCAAAACGAATGGAATGGAGAGACACAATCCATAAGGAGCAGATGGAATAAACATTGTACAACCAGATATGAGAAATAAAGACCACATACTAGAAAGGGAAGGGACACTTGCTTCTTGATTTCTATTTGAAAACTGTGAAAAGTTTTTACATTACTAAAGCTATCAAATTCATTCCTTTGAATTTTCCTCGCTCTGTTAGGCCAGCATAACCAATCCCCAAAACATTTGTTAATACATGAATTTTACTGAAGTACTTCAGGACAATGTAAATAAACATTTGCCTTGATTTAAATGGCACACACATACCTGGTAAAAGGTAGGCAGTGCCTGAATACCTGCTGGCTAGGACCTGTCCCTCTGCTGTGGGCAGGACACTCCATTACCTGGTGAGGAAGGAGGAGCTTTGAGGACAGCCAAGCTGTGAGGGAAATCAACCATCTGCTATCAATGCAACTGTGTGCTATGAGGAAATGTGCTATCCCTGCTTTTGCAGGTTTTCAAGACCTGATGGGACTAAATGAATTTCCACAGTCCCTTCCAACCTACATGATGCTGTGTGCATGTGAGTCTTTCAGATATGCACATATATTAAAAATCAATTATTATTATTGTTTACTATTAAAAAATCATTAATATTTCTTAACATAAATTTCTGATTTTCAAGGAACAATGCATAGTACAAATCTTCTAAATGAAATAAGTGCAAATATGTAACACCTATGGATAATTGAATATAAGAACTCTCTCTGACACCTTTGTTTTTCCTTCTACCTAGCACTGAAGGAGATATTGCCTAAACAAGACTAAAAGAAAATGTATAAACATGCTTTACTTGCATGTCCACACACAAAGTCAAAACATAAGACTTGTTTCAACTACTTACAAGCTGTGAGTAATCTGTCTCTGTTCTTTTTGCAGATAGATGGTCCTCATGAAACCATTTAATTATAACTACTTCTATCAGAACTACCAAAATTTTGTAAAGATTGTCCTGATTAGGTTTTTTGGGGTTTTTTTCTACTTACTTCTTTTAGGGTGTATTTATTTTCATTTTTTCAAAAAGACAGTTCAGAAATATGCAAAGAAAAATCTATATCCAACTTATATTCCTGTATTTAAATGCTACTTACTCTATAAGTATAATCTTCAGCTCAGGCTAGTTAGTCATCTGAAGTCTTTAAAAAAAAGATATAAACCACAAATCTTGTAATTACACTAAAAATCTGCCAGTAACTTCATTCTGGAAGAGCAACATCTTCTTTCATAACAGCTATAGATTTTATACATTGACAATCTGTAATACACATGTCTATATTTAATTTAGCAGTCTATGCTTAATAAAACAAAAAATGCTTTTCTTAGTTTGAAAACTTTATTATGTTGATGCCTTAAGAGGCCTCCTAGAAACAGAGACTAGACAGAATAAGGAAATAAAGGTAGGTATTTATTTGAAAGGCCTTCAAAGGTATCCCCTGGAGAGCCAGAGGCTATTGCCAAGGTGGACCCCAAGATGGATGACAGGTCACGAGTTCTTCACACTTTTATAGGTTTGGTTCATTTGCATATCAGGGTTAATTCTCCAATTAAAGCTTCAGTTTAATGATGTAATTCCCCTCCGCTTGCCCCCCTCTCAAAGGCTTTTGGTTTATACTTTTTGGGCCTAGAATGGTCTGGGTGTCCTTGGAGAGCAGGCCTGGAGAGGCTTCGTTTTGTCTACCCAGCATGAGAGAGCAGAAGTTAACAGGCTACAAGAAACCTCAGAGCCACCACCTCACACACCAAGCAGTACGGTGATTTGAAAAATATAAAAGTTAAAACCTAAGACATCAATGTAGTGTAAATAATGATATGGAATGACAGCAGTGAAATCAAAGTACCTTTGTTTAAGGTATCAAATTACACTTGATCAATTAAGGGGTTTTAAGAGAACAGCAGTAACAGTACTGAGTTTTGGGGTATTTTAAATGTATACAATTTCATGGACCATTGCTCCGTACTCACAAATAGTAAGTCATAAACTTCTGTAACCTCAAAGAAAGTAATTTCCATTTTATCATTGAAGTTGTGAATATTTTCTGTGGGATCTGATTCTGCCTTAATTCTATCCTCTATCGCTGTAGTTAAATAAACTTCAATGGTATTGCACTTGATATTTTTCAGTGTGGTAACAAAATCAGTCCCTAAACAGTTGCTTTCATTATGTAATAGTGACCTATTAGTTAAATCTGAGAGACAGATTCCACTGACATTTTATTTCAAAGCTAAAAGTCTTTCTGAGGCAACCTCTAAAGGTAATTTTGATATTGTGGGTGTAATTCATCAACTTCATTTCATATGTCTGAAAAGTAATCCAGGTATCTAAACATACAATGTCTACACCTATTTGAGATCTTCCAGGATGTCTAAGCCACCCACATGGAGTTAGCAGGAATGACACGGAGCCTATTTAGAAATGTATATCTTTCTTTGCAAACAGCTGGGGATGAGGATGTCTTGAACTTGAGAGGACATTCAACACCTAAGTTAGGCAACAGAATTCCACTTTGGAATGTATTTATTAGTATCAATATTAGCATTAGCTAAGTATTATTTAAGTCTGAACTGTTTTATTAATGTCTCTTTATAGTCAACGGGAAGAAGTAAACACTTCAGAATCTATTGTTTATTATTTTGCATCTCCATATCTAGCTCGAATGACATACCAGAAGCAGTCACTTCTTTGCACTGAGTATAAAGGAAACCCAGCAACTGCCTGTCCCTCTGTGCTTTCAATCACTTTTATGTCTACTGGGCATATAAGTGAGCATTACGGTATCATATGATTCAAGTAACTTCCTTCCTACTATCTAATCTGCATGGCCTGTCCATTAGTTACTATAGCACTGCATGATGAACACAGAGGAAGAGAGCAGAGAGAGAGTTAAGAGATGGCTGTTTTACACTGATAGCACACTTAAAGAGAGAGAGAGGGAAGATTCATAACAAGGATGAAGGATGCATTTATTCTGCTTTGCCATGTGTTATGCTATACAGAAGCATAATCACAATGATATTACCAAAATAAAATACATCAACAATTGCACAGTATCTCCAAGTGCAAAGCCAATGTAAGAGTGTGATACATGAGGCAACTGATATCTCAAGTGTACCTCTCAAAAGGGGTTATTTAAGATATTCTGCTCAGAGATAATCAGTTAGTGATCACGTGCTGGTTTGTAAATGGTTTACATTGAAAGATTTCTGTAGATAACTCTTTTAATACAAGACACTTTTTCCATCAAAGACTTTCACTCAAATCTTTGTTTAAATAAATTGTGTTTGATAGGTCACCATAACCTTCTGTGGCTACTGACTACAACACATATGCTAAAAAATTGCTGCAACTAGCAATCCAGCGAGGGAAGTCAAGCTCTGATGATGCGTGAGGGATGAGGTTCAGTGAGATAAAAAGAACAGTACAGGCTCAGCTCAGGACACTGATTTCATTCTGCCATCAGATGTACAATTATTGATCTCAGCAGTTTAAAAGAAGAGCATGTATTTGATGTAGCTGGCAGCAGCCTTCCAGTTAAATTGCTTGTCAGCTGGCGGACTATTCTGTGAGCTTTGTTACAGAGCAGTTCAGTAAATGGACACAGTTCTTGTATTTCTCACCGTCCCTAAGACAGTGAGTAATCTGAATAACTATTTAAATATTTTCAGTTTTGCCCTAAACAGGTGTAAATGCAGCCTGTGTGCATGGAACCTGCTGCTTGCCAACAACTGATCAGGAATAATTCACCACACCAAGCATAGTCTTCTGTTCAGCTCAAAAGATGTGTAAGAGAACATGTAGAGAAAATCAGTGAGTTCATCAGAGATTTAGGCCTACAGTGCTTGGGAAGAAAGTCTTTGGGGATAATATATTGTTGATATGTGATAAACTTTGGCTTAGATGGTTCATAAATAGATTTACACTGTCAAAGGTGCAGTCTTCTTCCTTTCTGTTTCTCGTGTCTCAAAGAAATTCAGGATTAGAAAGGGGAAAAGACAGGGAGAGAAAAGCTTTTCCTAAAAATGTAGAAAAGTGAAATATTGCCAGAAAGGGATAATGAAAGGTAGATCTAAAACTTAAAGCTGCTTCTGTGCATGTTTGTACCTGCTCTTTACAAAAACTATCCTGCATCCCACGTTGTTAGTATAGTATCTGTAAAGTAATTAAAGCATGGGCTTGTCTGAAATTATCTCATTCACTAAAAGAAATCCCAGCTGAGGTCTGAAGAATGAGAGCACAAGCAGCTGAAATCTAAGGGATACCTGAGAGAAGATAAATACAAGGGCTATGTAGAAAAGGTTGTTGTTCAAAGAGAGACGGAGAAGGTGAGAAGAGAGTCAGAAGACTAGCAGTTAGGAGTAACCTTAGAGAAGGAAAAGCCCAAAAGCCAGAACCAGGTCTTAGAAAAGGGAATGGCAGCCCAGCCAAGTGGAGGGACAGCACTTGTACAAACTCTCTAATGGGGTATACATCAGGTGTTGATAAGAGATTTTCTTGCAGGAAAAGCTTAATGGATAGAGGAGGAGATACACTGTGAAGACAAATACAGGTGGTGTCAAGTGAATCCATCTCCAGGGCATATCACTTCCAAGAATCCCCTTTGAAGTTGTAGGTATATCTGTTAACATAGTCTACAGCACAGAGACCATGTTTTATTTTGTGCATATATAACATCTCACACAGAGGCCTTGATTGGTAGGTAGAGCATCTCCATATTAACATGATACAAGTGCCACCTAAATGTATCACATGCAGTAAACAAATGAATGGAAGGAGAAAAGGAGGAACTAGATGACCATGCAGACTCTCCACCCAAGCACACCCTGACATAAAAGAACTAAATGTGAGCTGTTTTACTATCTCCCTTTACAGCTCCTTCCTGGTCCAGGAAAGCCACACCTAAATAACACAATGAATGTTATTGCAATAGCAGAGGGGTTTTCCCACCTGTTCCACCTGTTAGGTAGGAATTAGCACAGTGATGCATGGACTGCATGTTTGTAAATGCTCACAAGGTGATTATAAATCTAAGAAAGTAACTTGCATGGTTATGTCATAAATCACTGTACTTTGCAGAAAAGGCAGCTGAACTTAGATAACTGATGAGCCAATTTACATGTATGCTTATCACTGTAAGTACATTGTGATGTCTTTCAGTTGTTCCTCTGCAGAAGACTGAAATCCTTACAAGCAAGGTCTACAAGTTGGGGTTATTCTGATTATATAATGCCCAAATGTGTCCTGCAGCCACTGCTGTTAAGTGGCTGACAAGATGCATGACCCCACCAGGGAATAACAGCTCAGCATGTTGCATGAAGCCCACCTGAACTCTTCTGGCAAGAACAAGTGAGTCATTCATTATCCCACAGCTGAATCTATTGAAGACTTATTAACACTAATTCACAAGAAAGGGGCTTGTTTGATTCTCAGTAGGGATGGAAAAGCTGAACTAGACTGTTATTAAAAGGCACCTGATATTAAGGTAGTACCTCACAAAGTAATACAATTTTAAAGTGATATTAGTAAGATCATCTGAAATATATTTGACCTCTCTTTAAATATTACTATTGTATTACTATGCAATTACTGTTTATTGCCAAAACAAACTTGCCTTAACTATAATATTTACAATAACCTCTGGAGCTCCAAAAATTATCTGAACTTACTCCAGTTATTCACAACCAAAAGCTAAGTCTGCCTGTTAAAATTTCTTTAATGCTTATTCTAGGAATTCAGACTGATTACCATACAAAAATCTATCATGAACTAATCCAGAAGGAATTAAAGAACACTTGCGAAGTTTTCAAGCAATCAAAAACATTAAAAATTACTAACACTGGCAATTAAAAAATTGCTCTTATAGGAAACCAGAAAGTAGAACTGGAATTAATTATATTGATGATGATTTTTCTATCTATGGAAGCCAACAGTAAACAAAAGCTCTAGACTGAAACTGGAAACAGAAGCTGGAGATATATTTTGTATTCCTTAAGAACTCTGAAAACCCAACAAAACACTTCAGAGTTAGGTTGTCTTGTGTATTTGCATTATAATAGCATTTTCCACTCTAGTTACACTGGTTTCCTCTGTGTAAATCCACATGCAGGCAATATTTTGGGATAAAGCCATCTTTAAATGTTTTCTTAATCAATGAAGGTGAACTGACAAGAATGATATAGCAATGTGGAAATCTATAATGGGCTAAATTTTCAATTTTTTAAAAATGTCTTTGGACATTAGTTAAAAATACATTTTTAAATATTTAGTAATAAAACCATCTTAATTTTACTTTTAAAATTATTCATTGCTTAAGCAAAGTTTAAACTTCTCTGCCGTGATTTTTTAATACAGTCTGATGCCTGCTAGCATGTTTTGAAAAAAGCTGAAATGTCTAAAATAGAGAGAAATGAAAGGTGCAGTCCTGAAAACTTTGTGGATGATGCACAACCATAAAATTGCAAAATTCTAAAGATATTGTCACCTTGCATTTTAATTAACAGTTTCCCAAATTACTTTTCTGGACATAATCTTTGGCATTTCATTCAGTCTTAGGAGCAGCCTGGTGCAACACTCAAGACTGACAAGGAGGCATTTTTTTGCTTATATTCATTAACAAAGTATTCTCAGGGCGTCCTTAAATGTAGTTTAGCATCAGAGTACCTATCGATATGCTGTGCAGGTTGGTTTTTTTCTTTCTCAGAATCTGAAGAAAGAAATGGTCCCCAGAAGCGGATGGGATTCAGACAGTTAAACCCTTTTTGTTTCTCATATTTCTTGTGCTCCTTCAGAGCTAGGAGCACTAATCTACTCGGCACACCATTCTCTGGAATCCTGAGCTGTCGTGCCCAACCCCTGCCCTGCCCTGCTCAGCTCAGGGAGCCTGACACGTAACTCTGGTGTCCACTTCAGGGACCAAGCTAAAAGTCAGGCTCTTCAGAACTCACTGACGGAGTCCTTTTTGTTTTTAAATGAGATCATTTGCCTGACAAAAGAGAAAATATTCCTTGCAGGATGAAATAATTTTTTAATTTGAATCACTGGGATTTTTTGCATCCAGACACAAAAGATTTCATAAGGTTTTGGTTTGTCACACCAGCATGTGACAAACACTGCAGTTGGCACCTGGTTGACATAATGCTGTATTATGGTATGTGGAGTCAATACTCTGTAACACTCAAAGCACTATTTATATAGTAGAAGGCTGTAGTTCTTTAAAAGAGACAGAATGATCATTTTTTAGATGTGAATAAATGGTTAGAGAACAACAAAGCTTTCTCTGAGCTGTTAGGAGAGCCTCATAATAAAGCGATTACCTCTGGTTGTCTGTTATAAAATCTTCCTGGTAGTGAACCGCTTTTAATATCTCATACTGAAGCTGCACACGCAGGACCTGCAAGCATTTCCAAAAGTGGCCATGAATTTTCAAACTGATTATAGCAACCTGACAGAAACATTTTTAAAAGCTTGACCTGGCAGAGTGCTGAGCAGTTTTCTAAAGTTTTGGGCAGCTTCAAACCCAATTGTTTTTCGGGAAAGCTGTGGCTACTCACTGAATTTTAGGAATACTCAGCATTTTGGAAGATTTAACTCTGAAGATCCTTATTGAAAGTCAATGAGAGTTAGTTTCCTAAAACTCAGTGTCTCTAAAATATTTCAGTACTTTAAATCAATGTAGTCAGCTCCCTAAATGCATTTGAAAGTCAGGGTTTTCACTTTGCAGAGTGCAGCGCCATGATGCCTGACTCCAGTGTTAATGTTCAGAATAACTGAAGGATGTACTGATGGATTTGCATGTCTGCCATCTTCTGCAACATATTTATAACTGCCAAGGAAACAATGTTAGAAGAGGAAAAGGCCTTTAGTAATAAGCCCAGACAATTAATTTTTTAATGTGTGCTATCTGTAGAAGAGATATCACAATTTTGCAGTGTTAAAGGAAAATAGAATGGAGAAAAGAAAATAAAGATGCCATTGGAAGATGACAAAGGAAACATGATCCATCAGTCCAGGTGTGTTTGTGCTCCTTATAAAACCAATACAGATGCATTCCAGTTATTTCACATGTAAACAGTATACTACTTTTGAAATTTCAGCGTTACTTTGAAAAAATGATTCGCTACAGCATTTCTTCATAGGTAATACCAGAACTGGGTACTCAGCAGACACAGCTCATTGCCCGAAAGAGAACAAGAATATGAAATTTGCGTATCATTTGTCAAAAGAAAAAACTAACCAAAAATACCCTACTGCCGTTTGAAGAGCCCGATAAGGCCTTCACTGATGGTCACAGCTCCGAGTCCCTCATCTTCCATGACTTCCCTCTTCAGCACTTTGCAAAGTCATCAGTGGGGAAAAGGAAGAGGCCACATCAGCACAGTAGCCAAGATATGGAGAAATTCAAAGTCTCTCCAAAATACAGTCTGTAAGCGCCTGTTTGGGCGGTGGACCAAGGTTTTTTCAGAAGTTTCCTCAAGACCTGCCTCCTGCAGTGTAGGCTATTCCCCACATCTTTCAAACAGGGGAAAAGGAATGATCACAATCCAAGTATTGGCAACTCCAGCAGTACTGCCTACAGCAAGGTTGTTATTACTCAGAATATTTTACCAAATTTTTTGTTAGGATATTATAATAATCCATGTCATACCTGTTCCAAGCCCTAGAGGAACAATTTGGGTATTAGTCTGATTGTCTCTAATTAACTGATGTGCCGCACACTGCAGCACCGAGAGCACTGGCCTTGCTAGAGCCCTGTCCTGGCAGGGCTCTCCTCAGCCACCTCCTTGTGCAGAACCTGTTCAAGAACAGGAAGCACAAAGAAGACAGCTGATGCTATGAGTTTGCAATGTGTTTTCTCTCTATAAAAGCAGAGTTTAGCACTATAGTTTTTGATTAATTTGGGATAGGCATTTTGTCATGCAATTAAAATGCAATTAGACTACTGTCCTCCAATATTGACTTGATTTATAATATGCTTAAGTTAAATTGTTTTAATATCTCTCTTGAGGCTTTCTCCAGATACTACTTTTTATTAGTACATGTATTTTAGTAGACATTTAATCTCATTTTAAATAAAAGGAAAAGAGAAAGTGAGTGCAATACATATAAAAGCAGACATTAACCATTTATGCAGTAAACCTACTCAAGGTACAATCAAGATGACCTCAGTAATCAAGGGTTTTCTACATGGTTATGTGTTGTTCATTTCTGTTCCCGAGAACCTAGTACCTGGACAAAAACAAACATAGTCTATGCTCTCAGCAAATGAAAACCAGAGCACTCAAAACCAGCAGAAATGCTTGGACACCCTGAGCAAGGAGTGCAGCTGTGGTTCCACCTGCCCTACCTTGTCAGCTCGTGGAGCATGGTGCTGGCTGTGAAGGGTTGTGGCAGCTGTCATGCTCTGTTCTTTCCTTCAGGGACATTGCATTTGATTTTGGATAATGCTTCCATCAGCTGCCACAAGAACTTCTCTTCACACAATGCATAGCAACCTGGAAAAGTTGTGAAGTTACAATTTATTGCTAAGTATTTGTGAGTTTAGGTTTAATCTGAAGATGATGAGTCAAATGAACCTTAATGGCTCAATCTTATCACTAGTAATTCGAGCCTATGACCAGTGATATTTAGGTCTATAACATATGCTCAGAATTCACCACACAAACCTCACCTGCTCACTCGAGCTATACCTCATCTTGCAGCCTCATGTGGTTAGAAACCGGACAGGAAAGAAGTCAAACCTTCAGTCTAACTGACTGAAGTGTAACCTCATGTAGGTCCACTTCCCTTTCACTTTTAAAAGCAGGAATAGATATTTTCTAATTTAGATATACTATACAGGATTTCCATTCTTTAGTATAAACAATTCATGGTGGAGCACAAAATTCTGTACTGAAGTAATATTTTTAATATGTCATGTCCACTTCTATTTATGCTTTTCTTGTATGTACAGTTGAAAATATTTATATAATACAAAGACAATTAAAAAAAAATCCAGCTGCATTCATTTCCAGTTTACCTTAGTATAAGGTAACTGTTAAATAAGTGTGTATGCTCGTGTATATACAACTAAGCAAAGCTAAATCTGAAAAGCTTACTGGTTCGGGGGGAAAAAAAACCCAGCATAATCCTTATTGTTTTTTCTTATTTTTTGAAATTATTTGAACAAAACAGTTTTCTTGTTTGTATTTATTTACCAGCAGCGCACAAAAGTATGCTTCAGTTGCTTGTCAATACTTTTATTTATTTAAAAATCAATATTCTCACCATCACATCCACTGTAGATGACAGATTCTGTACATGCAATAGTGTAGTTTTAGTGCAGCTTATATATTTTTCAGAAAAAAACCCAGCCATGTTGTACTGTTGTAACCACTTTTGTGTTGTCTTATACATAAAGTATTTTTAAGGGTGATTTGAATCACACAGGACCAGCAGGCACTTCACTGAGATGCCTGTGAAAAGATAGCTAGTACATATTGATTTTAACTTCTGCAGTAATAAACACAGTGAAAAATTGGCTTGTTAAAAGCCAGGATACTAAAGAAAAAAAATAAAATGAAGTTTAAAAACTTGTTATAGATTTTTTTAGGCTAGAGTTCCTTGCTTCTGGCATCAACTGTATTTCACCACCCAAAGAACTTTCAATTGTCCTTTACCTGTTAGCAAAAATCACATCTAATGGAGTCTACAGTCCTGGGTAACAAATGAAAGACTATGAATTTCTAAACCAGCACAGCACTTACAAGAAGGAGTAGAGAGTCTTGATCTAGCAGTGACTGAGGCAGACGCAGCTGCAGAGAAACAGAAAGGGGAAAAAAGCAGAAATTCAGAAACAGGAGTGAAAATTCGAGGGAATAACAAGCTCATTCACCTGAGAGTGGAAGCTGATGTTAGATGAAAGGAAAATATCTTCAGAAATGCCCTTGACAGGTGGATCCCCATGCTCTAAATAAAGCCATAAAACATATTATGTGGGGAAAAGTGTTGAGGGGGAAGCTTAAATAGCAATAAATTCCCATTGTTGCTCTTGAGAAATATATTTTCAGAATTGAAAACAGAAGGCTCTAAATATTATACATACTTTTTCCTATTGGCAAGTGATATCTGGTATTAGATTTACTGTTAAACTATATTAAATAATTTCACAGGTTTTTGAAAAATTACCTGATTGATAAAAAATTTTGCAAGGAGCTAAAAGCACAACACTCCAAAACCAGATCTAAGAGACTATATTTATCTCAGGAATATATAAGATATGGAAGCCAATAATCAGGCCACCAAATTAGATGCCAGGTTCAGAGCTACCAATTCCTTACCGTCAAAGTTTGCAAATATTGGCCTTTGTCTGTAGTACCACCTAGTGTCAAAAACTCTTATCTCTGAGCTGAAAAGAAATGGACTGAACTCCATCTATGCTCCTTTATTTCCTCCATTCAAAACAACCAGACCATACAGAAAAGGTCCCCGGAAGATATTTTTCATGATATTGAGCCCAAGGAAGAGTCTTTCGTACTTTTGTTTGCTTTATGGAAACAGAATTTTGAGCCAAAAAGGAGCTTGGGTTTTTGCAACAGCAGGCAAAAATTCCCCCAATGTTACACACAATTTTAAGTATGGGTATTTTCCACAGTGTGAAGTAACAAATGCTATAGGGCTTCTCTGCACTGGAAGAGAAAGAAAAGCTGCAGTGAGCAAGGCTATGGTGGTGTAGTCTGGGCAAGCCCCAGAATCAGATAAAACTCACTAAGAGAGACACTGCCTGCACACCAGAGAGCCAGCAGCTCTAGCAACAGCCTGAAAATTCATCTTCCTGCTCTCCACATGTTAATTTGCCCACGTACACTTTCTTTTAAAACCAAAATATTCTCCCCAAGATCCCAGGTTCCCAGATTGCCTAGGGAGGTGGCCACGCATGGAGCCTGCCTTCTGTCTGTCCATCTGGCAGGGAAGCCTGCAGGGCACAGGAGCAGGAGAGCTGGGTAGCCCTGGAGCCAATGCACCTGCCTGCCTGCCAAGGCAGGAGAGCTGCCCGCCTGCCAAGGCTGGGCACCTGGCAGTCCCTCTGGAGCAGGGGGCTCCCAGGCAGCTGGCAGGCTGTGGGAGTAGGGCAGCCCTCTGTTCCCAGAGCCCTTACCCTTAGGAGCAGGAAGCAGACAGAGGGAGAATTGGTGGCCCCCCACTCTGGGCGTTGCCATGGAGTTGGGCAGCTCCTGAGCCTGGCAGCTGGGAAACAGCCAAGCTGGCACGGTGACAGGTTGCACCGCACTCAGCCTAACCAGGGCTGTTGGGATTTCTCCCCTCAAAACCTTTCTAGTGGAAGGTGGTTTTGCCCCAGAATTTCTTACCCACTCTCTTTGTGACTTTCCAAAAACACAGCATCGAGAAGAAAAGTTCATGAAGTGACTATAAGCGCAGAAAACTCACACACAACATGAATTCAAATTAAGCTAAAGCAGCTCCAGCAAATGGGAAAGGATACACAGCAGGTACATTTACTAAACCAGAATGGAGTTTGTTGACTGTGAATTCCCTGGAGATGCAACAGTCCTTTGTACAAGGGCCTCATGTTACTAATGAGTACCTGCCATGGCAGCTCAATGTATAGTTTGTAGGTTTAATGATAAATTTAATACAGGAGCAGGCCAGAGGAACAATATAAAGATTAAATATATAACAAAAATTTGCAGCAACATCAGTTAATTGCAAAGCTGAGCCAGGAGGTGTTAATTACAATTATAGATGAGCCATTTAGTAATTCACGTTAGTGAGCATAGAGCAATTATCAACCTGCTGGTTTTCTTGCTACTTATCATATGCATGTTTTCCTATTTTTGATGAGACATAATAGGTGTATTGAACAATGTAAAATAACACTAATGGATATAATGCCTATTTAGGTAACCTACAGCTGGGATGTGCAATATTATCACAAAGCCATTCTATTTCTGTTGCTAGAGTTAAGTAGAAAATACATAATGGACATTTCACAGATGGACAGATACCCTTTGTTTGTTGCATTAAGATTTACAAATACAAATTAACCTTGACTGGACCTGAGGCAAAAGTACAGTTTAAATTATGCACCAGTAAAAAATTAAGTCCAAGAGTATCAACATCAGTACATCTGTTTCTAAGTGATAAATTGGGAAAAAAAATTACCATCAATTGATTGAAGAAATGTAGTCTCCAAGCCTGACAAATACATTATTCCTATGAGATTCCAAGTGACTTGGTTTAACATGGCTCACCCAGGAGAGACCATGCCATCATCATGTTAGCTTCTTTATCATATAACATATGACCCTGTGGGGTACTGGAACAAAGGTGTTGAAGACAAATTACCTTCTCAGGAATAGGTCACTTAGTGCTTGTAAGTCATACCCATGTTCTTCACCATGGATCTATTTCAGCATCAAGGCCCTTGTCACACGGATAGAGCACAGATTCCCAGAGAGAGACAGAATACTGGTATAGCCCAAAGGTCCTTGGAGACAGAGAACTGGCAAAACTAACCTTTCTCCATGTACTGAAACACAAGGCTCTGTTTTACTTTACTGAGAGTTTGTGCTTTCTCCTGTGTACACACTACAATGAAAATCCTTTTCAGTGAAAGGGGAGCTATGCACCTGTGACCAGGCTTCCTTGGGATGAACTCTGCGCATTCATACTTACAAGATGCTCCACTGGTATATTCCTGACAGTGCCTTGCCCTTGATCAGTCAAGCCTTAAAGAAATGTTATAAAACCACTATTTGCTTCATACTGAAGCAGAACATGAGCCACATTTTGAAGATGTAACACTGTTGTTTCACATGCTTTCCATATATTTATGCCATTAGTTCAGTCACATTGGAATTCAATACAAGGATATCAAGCAACTATGCAATTTGTCTGAAAAATAGTACTTTTTGGTGGATTTTTATCAATTAACTGATATAACTGGGATATTATGACTAATCTACACATTTTCTGCTTGTTTAACAGTAACTGAAGCTGAATTCATTAAGCACAAATGAAATTCCTCCTAGGATAATGTACAAAACAAGACTTCACCACATAAGCAATATTATTATCTTCCTATTCATGTTTCGAAGTATTTGTAAGCTTCAATGGAAGGAATAATGGTTAGAACTAACTAAATATTTTGAACTAATTCCATGACTATTTACTCATATTTTAAAAGAAATTTGAGTTGCATCTGCACAGTTTCTGTGTTTCATTTCTGGATTACATTTAGCAAAACCACCTGCCCAGCAGAAGATTTGTGTCTTATATAAGTCAACATGGCTGCTATTTTGAGAGCTTAGCAGAAATAGAAAGCATACCCTTCATCATTTCTATGCAGCAATGCATATACCTAGAAATATGATATATCTATGTGTTCTTCTTTCTCCATAACCAAATAGGCTGTCACCCTGCCTTAATCTGGGATTCTTTGATCAGCTTTTGATCAGTTCCAATTTCCAGATGAGGCACTACCATTTTCAAACCTTTGAGTCTGAATGTGTTTCAAATCATGTTTCCATGCTCCCCAGTCTGAAATTTCCAGTATTTCTGTGATGGCACTGGGGCTCATGTGATGCCAGAGCAGAGAGCTACAAATAAATTATGATTTTCATCTCTATTTCTTCCTTCTTTAACACTCAGATTTAGAAATGCTTTTACTTTCTTTGTTGTTGAAAGATAATTTTCCTGACAATAACTATAACTGCATACATCTCAAGCCTTACACTCCTAATTCAAGGAATAATTTCAAGTGTAGCCTCTCTCTATCAACCCACATAAACCAAACCCTCTACATTACATTTCACCTCACATAAATGAATTAGTAGTGAATGGGACAGAAATACAAGTACCAATGCTGTGCATTGCCAAGTGTGACAAATATCTCAGGATAACTAAACAGGTATTCAACACATTTAAACACTGAAGAGGACTTTACAGACTTTAAGTGTGACGTGCTCTCACTATGTGAGTCATTGAAAAATTCTTTATGACTTCATTAGAAGCCATACTTTATCTTTTTACTCATGCTTCATATGGATGTAACTCCATGTTCTTTAGAGACTCATGAACAAATAAAACATAAGGAAAGAGTTTCAAATTTTAAATGTTGTTAAGAGAGAATAAACTTTAGAAGTAATACATTGGGATTTGTTACAGTCAAGCATCAGAGATGATCAAATAAAAATAGAGTCTAAAGACTGGTATTGGCCATAGCTGAGATGTAAGTACCCTCCTCTGTATTTGAGCATCACCACTGCCAGTCACCAGAAATCAAACCCCGCACTGATATAAGTAACAAAGCAATCACTTGTCACTTCTTCCTTGGTACCTGGCAGAAGTTACAACTTTCAAGGTATTTTATAGTGAATGAGTTCAACTTTAGTATCCTTGGACTACTCCACCCACTGAAGAAATTTTTATGCCTATAACTATGCAAGCTGAGCACACCCCAGCCACGAGTTCCTTAATGATATTAGCAACAGCTTCTCATTCCTCTGTTCTTCAGTCCTGTGTAAGTTTTTACCTCCTCTTCCCCCAAGCTGTCAGGCATTTCATATTCCTGTGTTCTGTTCTCAGTTGTGTTTAGCATTGCAGACCACCAGATAGTCCTAATTCTGCCCAGATGGGGATGTGACCCCCAAATACAGGTTTTAAGATCACTCACAAACTAGGATGTAGTTGTAGGTCCAAGAACCATGAGTTTGATACATAACTATAATGCCATCCTAGGATGACTAAGTAGATCATCTCTTGAGTCCTTATGTTGACCATATAGCACAAACTCTTGGAGGAACTTCTGGAGTAAAATAAGCAGTAATTGAGCCACTGAAGAAAAGCTAGTTCTCCAGCAATACATAATAGACAAATTCCTAAAAGCATTCAATTCTGTGTGCTGCTGTGATTCAGTTTCAGAAATTCTAGATGTAAGTTCCAGAGCAAGTGTAGATGTCATCAGAGGGAGACATGTAAAAGGTAAGAGAGCACAGAGTCACATGTGGCTTTTCAAACAGTTTCTGAATCATAATACATGGTATGTTTCACTTGTGAACATCACACAAAAACTCGGAAAATTATTGCAGATTTTTTGGGAGTAAGAATACATACATTGTTAAGGATAGGTCCAGTGTAATTCTCATACTGTGACCTCATAGATGACCCCAACCTGTAGGAGATAGTCATAATTTTTTGCTTGTCTAAGCACAGTTGTATTTGGCTTGGCATTACTAAATGCTACAAAAAGAAGTAGTCCAGTTACAAGAACCTATACCATACATGAGGACTGATCTGACGTAGCTGAAACACTGAGCACAACCCACTTCCAAACAGGAATTGACTGTGTTGGGGACTAGATGGTCTTAAGGTTCCTTCCAACCTAAACCATTCTGTGAATCTATGACTTTATGATCCTATGTCCTCGTTACAAAAACCAGCACAGAGTTACCAACCCGACTTTTGGAGCCCTTGGTGTGTGAGGTTACAAGTGCATCCCTGAGGCGATCTTGCCCTGAAGAGCATTGTAACTCATAGAATAATTGATCCAAACAACAGTTAACCTGAGTGGGTGCAGGCCTGTGCTCTGCTATCATGCCTGTAGAGCCTGGCCTTCAGGCTGTTGTGCTGCACATACCCCGTGGCTGCAGGGTAACCTCACTGTCACAGCAGAGCCCGTGTGCGGCTCCCACACAGCACCAGCATTTACATCACCTGTGTGACCTTGCCTTTAAAAAGTGCAGCACGATGGTCTCATGTGAACACCCTTTTTTCTGACAGTAGAAATTCATACAATTGTTTTCTTTTGAGAACAATGTGTAAGATCTCAAATGATCAAAAAGGAATGTACTTTCCATGGATAGGATACACACGGTATGTTGTGCCCTGGTTGGAGACCTGATGCAGTGTGTCTAGGGTTTCCCAGCATCTGAAGGTATATAAGATTATCTACACCATCCTCTTTTCCTTTATGGTGTTAATACCAAAAGAACTGGTTTTTATGTAATAATTGACAGACTCTGAGTGCCTTTCATTCTGGGATCATAAGATATCATCACCTTTTGCTGTAAAACAATACCATGTTTTCTTTCTAAAGCTCGCAGTAGGGAAGTGGAATTGTTTTTCATTTCTCTAAGTTTATGAGGCTTCATTTTGCTTCATTTTCAAATATCTTAAAATATATCAGAATCTAGTTACTGAAATAAATCAGGTATTAAGGAAGACAGTGGTCATCCATGTTTTCTGAGCATCCAAACTTCAGTTTTGGCAGCACTAGGAAATAGAAATGTCATTTTGTTTTAGCTCCTTGGCACTTATGATCACAGCATGTCCAATTTCTGGCAGAAAGACAGGCAGCTGAGAAGCCCTGACACACCATAGTACAGGCATCCATCATTATGTCACCTTTTGCTATCACCTTTTATTAAAAACTAAATTAGAAGACTGACTTAAATGTTATCAAAATTGGTCAAAAGCTAACCCTGGCCACCAACCTTGCATGCAAATTTTGAAGCAGAAAGAGCAATTTCTAAGGGTTTCTTTGGATAAAACATGGAAGGTAGGCTTATAATGAAAAAGTACTACACCTTTTCAGTGACAGTGGTGCAAAGCACTATTAACAGCTCTATTTATACTATGGGGAAAAAATAGACCTGAAAAAAGAAGATGCAGGAAGTTTCAAATAGAAGCTAATATGAATTTTGTACCTAGGATAACTCTCTATTTCACTCCAGAATTTTTAAAGTGGAAGAAGTTAAAAGTGGCTGCTAAAATAGGCACTCTTTTGATATAAGACAGGGTGAGAGAAAAGATCTAAAGTACAAATTTTTTCAGATTTTCTGGAGCTTACCATGGTATCATTTTTGCTATTAATACCTATTCAAAGATCCACAGCTCAGACACTGAAACCCTAAGCACTTGACTGAATGTGCAGAAGAACATAAACACTGTCTCCAGTCGTTCTCTTTCCTTCTCTCCTAGCTCATGGGAAAAAGAAAATTAGATCTGCTCTGGTAGCAGACTCCTAGCTCTTGATATACTTGTTCACCTGTTCCAGGTAGGACTCTGTGGGCAGAGATAACACTTTGACCTGTAAGACAGAGCCCCTGCCTCTACCACTGTGATTACAATAGTGACATAAAACTCCATGACCATCACTCTAAGTCCAATAGCTTGGCCCAGGTAGTTTTATAAAGCAGGTCAGAAAGAAATACGGTTTCATTTGTTTTATTTTATGTATTTCTTTATAGAAAACTGATTGTGACATAAAATACTCAGGTTCAGAAACAGTTTCCATCAATCACTGGTGTTTCATGGGGATGATTTTTATTACTATTTTTAAAAATAAATAGAAATTTTATTATTTAAAAATAATTAAGAGCATTGGAAACCAAAACACTTGTGCTCCTGAATCTTTTCTGATGCTCTGTAAAACCAGTGAGAGAGACAGTGACAGAATGAATGCCATCACATCTTCCTTGGCTCTCTGCGACATCTAACAAAGGGAAGAACAAAGGTCCTGCGGACTGGTTGTTTTCCTTATGCGTGGTGTATTCATATGGTTACATGTGTGGTTAACTATTACATTTCACTAACACACTGGTTAGCTAACCACGCTTTTACAAGCAAAGTTACCTGTACTTTGAACTGGACAACTGGACTACAGCTTAATGTTCTGTGCCTTTAAATTAAAGCAGAGTAGGGACTGCATGTGCCCTGGAGATGACAGCCATTACTCCATACCAAGAAGGGGGAAGACAAAATTTTATCAGAATTATTTTTAATAAAAATTAATCAGAATTTATAGGCACTTAATAGTTTTTCTCAGTCCCTGGAAGCACACAACATTTAATGATCAGTGAAGCAGAAAAAGTTGAAAGACAAAATCCATATTGGACTTTGATACTCCCATCTCCTCAAATGCAATGCACACACTTTATGTAATATAATTAATAGTGATTTCTTCTTCCAAAGGTCCTAAAGACAGCAAGAGAAAAGGCATGCTATTGTCAGATCTTATGTTGCTATAAGTAAATGTTTAATCTATAAGCAGCTCTAAAAATGGTCTGCTTAAAGGACCTAGTCCTAGAATACTAGTTAGTAGCATGTCCTATATGCAGGTCCTGCCCCTATCTGAAGTGCTACACATCAGATATGAGGCTATAAAAGGAACATTTTCTCTTCTAAATTGAGCACACAAAGCAACCAAAGTCACTGAAAGCAATCTATATTGTCCTAGTGCTATCACAAAGAGCACTTTCAAAATGACCTGCTCAGAAAGCTAATGTTCTCTATGATACAGGGAAAATATAATTAACTGGAACCCTATAAAACATCCTGATAAATATCTTATTTGTTAGACTACTTCAGCAGGATTGATCTAGTCAGAAATCAGGTTACTTTCAGAGTTGGCTGAAACTACCACTACCAGACCACAGAGGAATGAGAAACAGACTGTTCACTTAGGCATGAAGTGTCCACTGGCTTCCCTGCATTTACTATAAATATGACCTGAGCTTACAAAGAGGTCTTCAGCCATTGTTTCACTAAGACAAGAGCAAACAGAAGAGCAGTTCTCATATGGCTGATGAGACTACTGAAGGGCCCATTACGTGACTTGCTGCTTGACCTGTAATATGTGATACGAAGCTTCTTTTTACAGCAGCAGTGCCTCCGGATCATATTTAAGGATGATTGGGTTTTTTGCTCAATGAAGACTGGTCTATTTCACAGATTCTGTACCATCATAGTTACTCTGGCACAGCAGCACTGGAAACTAATCCTCTTCCAAAGGAGGTACAAAAAATTCTGTCCAAATTAGCAAGTCTTTAAGACAAATAGAGGATCAGTAGAGTGAAACTGTCAGTGTTAGGGAGCAGATATTCATGGCTTTTTTATGTATTTCACTTTCTTTAATCTAGTCCCATTGCCCAAATGTTCATTTGCAGGTGGACTTCATCTTCCAGATTTTATTTAATCTAAAATCCAATTCATGTGTACTAAGGCCACTCCACAGTGTGAACAGCAGGAAGCAAGTGGGGGATGTCAGGAAATTAATTTCATTTATATGGACATAGTGTTTTAGTTCACTCTTGAACTAAAACACTGTGTCCATATTGTCCATAAACAAAGAAGGAGTTTTCCTGCTGGTGTAAATTTACTTCCTCTTTAAATGACATAAAGTCCATTGCACTATTCTCTGCTCATACAAGAGCTGACATTTTTCATGCCCATATTCAAAGCCAACTTGCATATACTGCCAAAAGTCTGTTTCATAAACCTGGTATACAAGTAACATCAAAGGCAAATCAGAACAAAATATTCCTTCTAAACATGAGACTGCACGTCTCAAGATGCATTTGTATCACCCAAGTAAAGTGATAGATATATTCATCATGCCATAGACAAGAAGAGCTGCTGACACTTAATGCTATTTCTGCATGTTCTGAATTTATTAACATTATGTAAAACGCAGCATCAACCACTCTATGCACAAAGTTTTTATTTGTTGGACATTATTAATAGAGAACACAAAGCCTCTACAGGTATATGTATGTACACAATTCTTCAAACTATCGTTCACATAGTAATTCACACAGTAATTACCATTAATTTTAGAAGTTATCCAGTCATATTCTTGGACAAAGCTTTGAGAGTGCAAGAGTGAGCTCATATGTACACAAGAATGATAAATGTATTCCTCATGATTTATATTCACCAGCACAGTGCCCATCATTTTTCTGTAATGCAATTCATTGTAATGACTTCTAAGTAAATAAATACTTTAAAATAAAATAAAGCAGGGAACTTCAGGCAAGAGCTTTTTAGAATTTTTCAGTGAAACTCCTGTTTGGGAGAGACTATTTCTGAAAGGTTTTTGTGGGATTAGCATGAATGACACTTACTGGGAAATGTTTCTGATCTCTAATATGGACATGCTAGAAATACAGAAAACAATACAGGTAACAGCAGCACTCACAAATGCAGGTCTTTTGATGTACCAGACTTTTAGGAATGCTTCCTTCTCACTGACACTTTTTTTATATTTGCAACAATTTATTAGTCCAGAGAGAAAGAAAAGTTATCACACATACACTAGAGGGGTGGTCTCCAGACTGGTTTGATTATTCACTCCATCAACTAAAAATTTCTGACCAGATCCCCAGAATTTTTTTTTAATTTATTTATAAAATGTATACATTTACTCCTGTACTAATATATTACACATATTATAAAATATGCATGAAAATAGAAAATAAAAATATGAGATAAACACTATTTTAAAATTTATTTTATTTATTAATGGTAAAAAAAATCATAGAATCATAGAACCATACAATGATTTGGGTTGGAAGGGACATTAAAGACCATCTAGCTCCAACCCTTCTGCCTTGGGCAGGGGTGCCACCCACTAGATCAGGTTGCTCAGGGCCCCATCCAAACTGGCCTTGGACAATTCCAGGGATAGGGCACCCAAAAAGTCTGTGGGCAACCTCAGAATTGCTTCACCACCCTTTGAATAAAGAACTTCTTCCTAAAATGTAACTTAGACCTGCCCTCTTTCAGTTTAAAATCATTGCCTTTTGCTCTGTCACCATCTGCCCATTATAATAGCTCCCTCTTCTTTTTAATCAGCCCTCTTAAGGTACTGGAAGTGCCACAATGAGGTCTCCCTGACGTCTTCTCTTCTCCAGCCTGGACAAGCCTAGTGCCCTCAGCCTGTCTTTGTAGAAGAGGTGTTCCAGCCCTGTGATTGTGGCCTCCTATCAACCTGCTCTAACAGGTCGATGTCTTTCCTGTGCTGAGGATCCCAGAGCTGTATGCAGCACTGCAGGTGGGGTCTCACCAGAGAAGAGGAGAGGAGCAGAATCCCCTCTCTCGCCCTGCTGGCCACACTGCTTTTGATGAAGCCCAGAACACTGGGATTGGATTTCTGGGTTTCAAGCACACATTGTTGGCTCATGTCCAGCTTTTTATCCATGAGAGCCCCAAGGCCTTCTCAGCAGAGCTGCTGTCAATGAATTCATATCCCAGTCTGTGACCATGTCTGGGACTGCTCTGACCCAGGTGCAGCACCTTGCACTTGAACTTGTTGAACTGCATGAGGTTCTCATGGGCTCACTTCTCAAGTTGTTATTTTTTTCCTACACTCCAACAGATTGCTTTGAGAATCCTGACATGTGCGCACACCCTGCTTTGGAGAGTACTGAACAAGAGTACTCACCTCAAAGACATGAGTCTGAATCCTTTATCTGAATCTAAAACTGCAAGGACTTGGTTTCTCACAAAAACTTCTTCCAAGTAGTCTTGACATTGCTCTGACAGTTAAGATGGTATATTCTGTTTATTTGAATTCTTCTCTCTCACCACTAGTAGGAACACGCATTGTCATTTCAGCTATCACAAGTCTTGATCATGTGAAAGACATTTCAATAGAATTTCAGTATGTATTAATGACATCTATATTCAGCAAAACTGCTATTATCCAATAGAATGCTCAAAAAGTTGTCTGTTAGTACTTCTATAAGAGCATCTAAGTTACTCTCGAATTATTCTTATTACCCAGCCACCTTTCATACATACTCAAATAACTCTCAGACACAGATAAACAGACTTAAAGTTGCACACAAGAATGTTTATTCAGTCTAGTTTAAGCTCTGACATAATTGCTTAATACCCATTTCTAAGTCCCAAATACAAGGTCCCCAAAAGCATACTAGTCTTTCTTTACTGAATACCTGTCTCTGCTTCCCTAATTTCCCAGATGCTCCATTCAAGTCACTAATACATGTGCAGAGTGCCTTTTCCAGAAATATATGAACCTCTCTCTTCCCTAATGGGCCACTGCTAACCAGGTTTAGCATGTGGGAACAAAATCTCTGCCCTTGTTGTGGTAAGCCTGAAAAAGCTGTTGCAGTCAACAACACAACTAATTTAGTCTGCTGTGATGGTAGGTTGTACACCATTTGTATAATGGCTAGCTCTTAGAGAACTCACATAATGGTTAGAAAATAGAGCTCATCCCAGGAGATGTGGGATTAACCATATGGCTTTCAGTTATTGTGAGGGGCAAGGTATGCCACCTGCCTTCAAAACTGATCTGCCGAAAGCAGCAAATAGTCAGAAGGTGGGCCAGGCTAGGTCTGGACCCCTAATGACTAGACAAATCAGGGAACAGAGACATTTAAAGCTCTGTTTATGGTCTTGAGCCGTGACTAAAATGTTCCTTTTTTAATAAAAAGCATTCTCACTGATACAACCAGACTTATCCCTGCTGGGTCTTCATCTGGTCCTGCGATACTTTTCACTATGTAAGAGTTTAAGATGCAAGAGAAGGCACAAAAAATTCATTTATTCATATGGGAAAAGAAAATAATGTTCTTTTTAGTCAGTAAATTTAAAGTCACCTAATATATGAATATGAAAACCTACTGGTAAGACCATAACTACAGCTGCCTTTTTAATACATTGTTGTGAAATCCCAGACATGATGCACACTCATAATTTAATCATGGCAATAATAACATTACCTTTTGTAATCAATTAACACAATGAATTTTACATTGCTGATAAAAAAATCATTAATACGTCTTGTCATTCCAGTGCATCAGCAAGTAGTTCATTTTGCAACAGAGTCATCGTACTATACCAGTTAAAAGGAAGCTCACTTCAGGGCCATATTATTCATACAGAGTTCTTGCTCCCAATGGAGAGACAGGTTCCAAGCAGATCCTGGGTGTTCTGCTTCCCTCCTACATATGCAAAATTGTAGAACTTTAACGCCAAATGCAGAAAATGGTGGTATTTAAAAATTAAATTCTGCTTCATGAAGGTTCACACTGCATTTACAACTGCCTTTTCTGGACATTTGAGTAAGAAAAGCTTCATCCATACAAATGCCCACAAAAAGCCATTTCTGAATCCATAAAATTCATGTGTTTTAGTCGGGTTCCAAAACAATACTTGTCTTAAGTGGAAGTGGAGACTGCTTATATGATTCAGAGTGGATTGGAAACAGTAAGGTAGTTTTGCCTGATCAGTCACAGCCTGCATATCAGATTGGGTTTATGAATTCCTGAAGGAAGAAGACACTATTCTAGATCTACACAAACTGATCTTAATGCTCTTTGACCATAGTGAAATATTAAGAATTATGTTTCAAACCATTGGCATGTACAATGGCTAAGTCATGATTAGGCAAACTGTGCCCTTCCAATAATAAAAAAAAACAGAATTCATTCTCTGCCAGAGAATATTGTTTAAAATATTATCATGCGGAAAAAACCTTGTTCAAAATACATATACTTCTTTTCCTCAGGGCAGGAACCACAGTTGCTTCCCAGTCTGTGAAGCTCAAAGAAATCCTTATTGCTGAGAAAACAAAAGTACCTATTGACACAATCATGTCTAGTTGGTGTCTTGGAATTATGATGATGCTTGGTCTCACTGACTGCAGTAGCAGCCTTTATTGAAGAACTGTTAAGAATTCTAAATATAACACAAAAGCCTGGTTTGTCAAAAAATGAACATGGAGGGAACAGGGAAAAACAAAGAGAGCAGGGCAGAAGAGTCAGAATGCTTTAGCTTTAGCATTCTCCTGAGCACTCAGAAAGTCAGCTAATGACCTTGCAGTACACCCTAAACCTAGAATTTAAACCATCCATGTCCCCTGTATACTGTCAGTACAGATACTGATGACTTTTTTTGAACTTGGTCAGGGATATGGGTCCTAATATGGTCTTCTCAAATTTTCATGGTTAAAAGTCAGAATGTGCTACGTGTTCTTTCCATTTGAAATGTCACAGTCACACACTAAACTAAAATGGCATTTTTCTGATTAAAATATTTCTCCAGCAGCAAGCTGCAGATCTGCAACAGTACATAGCACTGGGATTTATTTTTTTTATATCCATTTGCAGAAAATTAAATATGTGGTTTATGTCCACGTTTATGCTTAACATAACAGCAGGTACATCAAAAAGTTGGTATAGATCTGGTCCAAGCTTTCATATATTATTCTGCAGATGACGGAATGAAGTCCCATAGAAACGTTCTCAAATAAACATGAACATTTATTTAAAGTAGTTACTCACAGGACAGGTACTTCTACCCAGAAATATTACCTGCAGTCTATTTCTGGAAACATCTGTGCTTTAAGTGGTTTCTGTAGTGTTTGCAAAGCCTCCAGACATACAAGCCATTGAGAATACAACTGAAACTGCATGTTGTCTCATCCTACAGCAGTTTGTAGTGTTGCCTGCAAACAAAAGTAAAAGTCAGACCAATTATGGCTTGAACACTACCTGTGTGACACTGATAAGTGACTAACCTTTCTCATTTCTGTATTTTTGTAATACCTCAAGCATAGGATATGATTCCTTTTCAAGCTCCAGCCCACTCCTGACCTAACAGCTCTCATTCAGGTTGGGGTAACTTTCACTTCTGTTTGTTCCATGAGCTCAGACTCCACTGTCTGTTTACTTCATTTTCTAAAAACATTTTCACCTTGTCCAATGCAAACTCACAGAAATTTTACTAAGCATTTTCTTTCTCTGCTTTCAAATCACTTACTGAAACTTTGATTTGCAGCTGAGATCACTGGCAGCCATGCTCACCTTTATCTCACTGTCTTCACGCTCACCCATTTTAAGAAATGGTTCTCTTGTCCTGCACATAGACTGTAAACTGCTTAGGAAATATATGCTACCTGAGACACAGGCTATGACTAGCATTCCTATGTGCAGATAGAAAGATAATATAGGATAAAAAATAGTAATTTTTGTGAGGAACATCAAGATGAGAACAATTGGTAAAAGAGCAGCAGTACTTCACAATGCACCACTGAGGCTTTTGATCAGTATTTACCCAAAAAGAAGAATGCCATCCACTAAGCTGGTAATACAGATGAATCACTCAAAGCATCCTCGAGTCTTCTTATGGTAATCATTCAACTTAAGTCAGGTAAGCCTACAAAATATAAGGGGGAGAAAAGCTCAAGACAACAAGGCAGAAGAAACAGAGGGGTGGAGAGTGTTTTTAAAAAGAATTCTTTCATTTATCTAACATACAGTTTCCCCACAAGAAGTTCAGTTTTTCCACAATGGTTACTCCACCTTTATACCAAATGACTTTGAACACAAAGAGCTCATTTAATACAGGCATTTTTGCTTACAGTGTTTAAAAATTCATAAACTCACTTTATAAGCCCACTTGCTGAGAGATTCATGCTAAATAGTCTTCCCTGAAAACAGTGTCACACCTGCATAAAAGAAAATTGGTTATAAAATGAGGTGAAAAAAAGGTGAAAAAAATTATGT
>VZTI01000623.1:34878-47971 GCA_013397865.1 Struthidea cinerea | reverse complement strand
CCGGCGTTCCCAGTGTTCAGACTACCTGTTCAGCGGGGAAGGGATGTACAGTAGTCTGCACATTGGTTACGCCGGTGCGGGCGGCGCCGCGGCCGGATCCGCAGGTGAGCGGGAATCGCCCCTTCCCCGGCCGATCCCAAAGGCTCCGCGGGGGCTTTTCCAGGGAAAATCCCCTCGGATCCACCGGGTCCCCCCTCCCTCCCTCCCTCCCTCCCTCGGTGTGCCCGCGGTGCCGGTGCCACCCCGGTTTTTTAGGGACCGGGGGGGGGTCTGGGAGCGGGGGATGAGGACAGAGCCTCATTCATCCCGCGGCCGCTTCCCATTCCAAGGGGCCCCCTGGAGAGGCCCCGCAGGAAACCGGGATGGCTCCGGGCGGGAGGATCAGCGATTTGGGGGGGCTTAGGGGGGTCGGGGGGTGCTCAAGAGCTTCGGCTTCGCCTGGAGGAACAAAGGAAAACCGGGCGGGATCCCGCGCGCCGCGCCCGGACGTTCCCGGGGAATAAACGCTGTGTCCGCGTCTCCTTTTCCCGACCCTGTGCTGGGCTCCGGCCCCTCCGGAGCCCTTCCCCCCCGAAATCCTGGGAAGGGCCTCCCCACAGCCTCGGGTGACGTCAGGGGAGGAGCGGGATCAGCGGGATGGCGGGGGCGGGAACGCTGGAAAACCCGAAACTTCCACGGAGGAGCTGGAGCTGCCCGGGCCCCTTCCCGGGGAAGCCCTGAGGAAGCACTCCGGGAACGAGGGGGGATCTGGGGCACCCCGGGGCAGCCGGAGCGGGATGGAGCCACTCCCAGCTGGACCAGCGAGGAATGAACGAGCAGCAGCCAGCCCTTCCCAGACTCCCAGCAAGGAAAAGGGGGCAGCTGCTGGCTCCAGCACCCCGAAATCCCGGGAAGTGAGGGAATCAGGGTGCATTCCCGGCTGGAATGTGACTTCAGAGGATGCCGAGGTTTGGGCACGGGGAATTCGGGATCCGCTCCGGTGATAATTAACCCCGAGCGCTAATCACGCCCCCATCCCAAGGATCCGCCCCCGGAGCCCTGGGAACGGCGGATTCCCTCCCCACATCCCGCTTTTCCGTCCGTACCTCCTCGTCCTTGTACCAGGACAGCGACTCGGCCGTGAGCACGAACCAGTACTCCTTGGAGCCGCCCTTCATGATGCTGATGTTGTTGATGGTGAGCCAGCCCCTGCGGATCACCTGGAGCGCGCCGGAGCCGGGGGGAAGGAAGGAGAGGTCACGGAGGGATTCCAGGGGCAGCCCCCGGAGCGATCCCCAAGCCCGGCGCGTCCCGAGCCCCCGGCCCACGGGGAAGCTGGGAGCAGGCGGGGGGGACGCCTGGAGCATTCCCAGCTCCCAAAGCCGGGTGGGAAAAGCTGCCCGGGCCGGCGGGACCATCCCGCGGCTCTGACGCATCCAAACCCAAATTCCCGTCGCTGGCGGGGAGGAAAAGTTCCGGCATCCCTCGGATGGATCCCGCAGCCCCACGGATCGATCCCAGAGTCCTGGGGAACGCCCGGCCAGTGCCGAGGAACATCCCACTGGGAATTATTCTCCAGGACTCTGGGCAGGAGGGAGCTGGCGGGGATCCACCACGGATACAAAATCCCAGCGCTTCTCTATCCCAGCACTTCCCTGTATCCCAGCATTTCCTTATCCCAGCACTTCCCTGTATCCCAGCACTTCCCTGTATCCCAGCACTTCCCTGTGTCCCAGCTGCCCCACCCCGGGGTTATCCCACCCCGGGGTTATCCCACCACAGGTTAGTGCCAGGGGCTGACGGGGTCAGTGGGAAGCGCGGCCGGAGCGGAACAACCCTCGGGAAGGGGCAGAGACGGGTCGGACACGGAGCTTGTCGTGGCTCCGACGGGAACACCGGGATCCCTCCGGAGCCGAGGGGATTCCAGGTCTCTCCGGTTTTCCAGCGCCAGAGCCACGACAAATTCCCGGGGCGAGGAAGGAGCGAAGCTGCAGCTGCGGCGGAGCGCGGACGGAGCGCTCCGGGCGCTGGGAAGGACGGAGAGCCCGGGAATTGCGGGGGGCGGGGGAGGGATTTCGCCTCGGAGAGCCCGATTCCCGTTTGGGAAGCACCTCGGGATTGGATCCGAGTGGGTTTTAAAGGAACTGAGGCGGGAAGGGGGAGAGGGAGGAGCGGGGAGGATCAGGGATAGGGAAAGGGATGGGAGTGAAGCGAGAGGGGCCGGGGGGGCTTGGGGAATTACTGGGAAAAGGGATCAGAAGGAAAAGGGGATTGGAAGGAGGGAGGAAGTTCCTTTAAAACCGATGGATTCTGGTGAAAACTGGGATGGTTTTGGGGCTCCCGTCCCGAATTCCCAGCTCTCCCCCCTTCCCGTCGCGATCCCGTCCCACAGCTGGCGAGGGAACGGCCCTGCCCGGAACTCTGGGGGTTCCCGGGGTTTTCCAGGAACATCTGGATGGTGCTGAGAGGGAATGGAAGGGTCGGGAAAAGACCCTGAGGAGCCGGGAAAAGGCCAGAGCTGCGACAGGGATTCATGGAGCAGGAGCGGGATCCCGGGGCAGATCCAGCAGCCTCAGAAAATCCAAACTTTTTGCGGAATAAAAGCGTTTCGGTGCCAATCCACAGCCGCTTTCCCATGGGAATGAGGTGGCCGAGGCCAGGCAGCTTCACCTGCCGCTGGCTCCGACATTCCAGCTTTATCCAGAGGCAGGATCCATGGGATTATCCTGCTTTTCTTGCCCGGGGGAAAACGGAGGGGGGAACTGAGGCCACCCCGAGGCTGTAAATCCCAGACTGGGGTTTGGAAACGATTCCCTCTCAGCCACTTCCACGTTCCTGGAATGGTGATGGGCTCCGAGTGTGGAGCAGTGGGATCGGGATCCACCTGGATCCCGGGCAGGGAATCGCTGCCCTCCCTATCCCAGGAGGAGCTCCGTGGGTGGAATGCCAGGCCTTGGAGCAGCCAGGTTGGAATTCTGGTGTTGGCTCAACCTCAAATCCCAAAAAAAGAGGGAATCTGGGGGAAGTAATGAACTTCCAGCCCTCCCCTCCATGTATACCTGAAGGAATCAAGGGAATCTCATCCCTCCACAGCCATTCTGGGCTAAACCAGAAAGATTTTGGATTCCTGCTTCCCAAAGGCTGGGAAAACCAGGCACGGGCTGGGATCACCCCGAATCCCGTTTTTTCCTGGCTGCGGGAAGAGCCGAGAGGGGACAAAGCCGATTTCCCCCGGCAGGTCCTGGCTGCTCCCGCTGGGAATCCCGTCCCCCTTCTCCCACCAGCGCCCTCCATGCCGGGAAGTGGGAGGGCGGCGTTTCTGGGATTGGGAATGCTGTTCCTGGCAGGGCCGCCCTCGCCGGGCGCTGTCCCGGCACTATCCCGCTCCGTGGTACTTACCAGGATCTCCCCCTTTGGGCACGCAAAATTAAGGGGGAAAAAGACAAAAAAAAAAAAGCAGGAAAAGGAGACAGGACAGGGAAGGGAGAGGAAGCGGCAGGAGAGGGAGAGAGCGGGAAGCACAAAAAAGGGAGGAAAAGGCGGAAAAACAGCAGAAGAAAACCCGTTACATGCTATTAATGATCATTCCCAGCGTTAATCCCTCGGAGCGGCTTCCGGAGGGAGCGAGGGCCCGAGGCCGGGGAAGGGGCACAGCCGCTCCTGCTCATCCCGAAATCCCCCTGGAAGCAGGACTGGGGGGGACACGGCTGCTGGGACAGCCTGGAGTCCTGCCGGGACATCCCGGTGCTCTCCTGGTTCCCGATCCCTCACCCCCCACTCCCAGGGCTGCGTCTCCCGCCCGGTTTGTCCCGGATCCCGCTAGTTTCAGACAGGAATTCCGCTCCTGCTCTGCCCCGGAGTTCCGGCTTTTCCATGTCCAAGCCTGGCCTTAACTACAAATGTTTAGGGATGGGCTTGGATCCCGCTGTCCGAGCTGCGGACCGGACATCCCGGAGCGCCGGCCCTGCCCGCCGCGGGGAGCGGGAATTCCGGGAGCCTCCAGCCGTACCTGGTTCGGGATGGCTCTCTTCTTGTTGGTCTGCGTGTTCCGCTGCTGCGCGCTGGGAAACAGGGAGAAAAACGGCATTTTTAGGTCGGGAGGAGGAAAGCGAGAGACGGAGGCTTCCCGCCCGGAACGCCGCGGGGATGAGCCGATCCAAAGGGGGGAAATTTCAGAGCCCCTTCCCGAGGTTTGCCCAGGAGCGAGTGCAGACGGGGGGACAGGGACACCGGGACCTCCTTTCTCGGGGATGGGCATTCCCAGGACAGAATTCCACAGGGAGGGGGAACGCTGAGTGAGCGGAGCAGTGGCTGCAGATTCCCAAGGGAATTCCCGGCCCGACCACCGAGAACCAGGAGCTTCCAGAAACACCTAATTCCCCCCGGATCGGGATCGAGCATTACCTGCACCAGAGGGAAAGCTACCTGTCTCTCCTGAGCACCGAGGGGGCGGAACCATTAGTCAGGAGCGGGAACAAAATCCAGGAAATCCGTTAAAATTCCATCGGGACACCCCGGAGCAGCACACGGGGGGGGGGACACACCCTCCCCTGGGAAAGGGGAGCCACGGGATGGCTTCCCCGACCTGCCAGGATCCAGGGATTTGGGGCTCCCTGCCTGCCCTGATCCCGACAGCTCCTGCCAGATCCCTGAGCAGGGATGGTCTGAACTGGGAGGAGAAGCTCCGGGCTCCCAGTTGTACTGGGAGGGGAAACAACCCAGCTCCCAAATCCAGAGGAGTTCTCTGGCTCCTAAATCTGACGGAAAAGCTCCAGGATCCCAATTCCAAAGCCGAACTGGGAGGAGAAGCTCCCCAGCTCCCAGCCCCCAGCGGGAACCTCCCCAGCTCCCGGGTGCAGAGGGGAAGCTCCCGGCTCTCCCAGCTCCCGGGGGAAGCTCCTGGGATCCCGTGGGAAGGGGGAGCTGCTGCCGGTACCCACCCGGTCGCCACGTGCTGCTCAGTGAAACAGCTGGGGCGGGAGAGGATCGGAAGAGTCCGGAGAGACAGAGAGAGGTGATGGATCCAAGGAAAAACAGCAGAGAGCAGGAGGAGAGCAAGGAATGTGACCGGAGGCGGAAAGGAGAGACAGAGAAAAAACGGAGGAAGAGAGAAAAAAACAGGAGGAGGAGTGTGGGAATTTAAGGAGCTGGAGGGGGGTGTGGGAGTCTGGGAGCTTCCTGGAGGTTCGGGGCTGGAAAACACTGGGAACGTGGTGGGACAGAGCACAGGGAGCGATTCCCGCTCCGTGACAGCTCCAGGGCCGTTCCCACAGCCCGAACCATCGGGATTCATCCAAATTCCTGCGACTGGAGCTTCTCCCAGCCCCTCTGCCGTGTCCCAAACCTGAGGGAAGCGGGTGCCAAAGGCGCTGGTGTGGACTGGGACGTGGGAGACTCCGGTTTCCCGCAAGGAAAACACAACCCCTGCAGGCCGGGAATGTGGGAATTCTCCCCCCGGAACAGGACTCACTTGGCGAATCCGATGAAATCCTCGTGGTTGGTGTTGATGTAGGAGAGCTCGATGTCGATGAGCAGCAGGATCTGAGGGAGTCGGGCGTTAGGGAAGGCGGGAATTCCCGCGGGAGCAGCGTCGGGAACGGGCTGGGAGCTCACCTGGTCCTTGGTCTTGCCCTCCCGCTCGCGGATGTGGGTGGTGACGATCCGCTCCGTCTCCTCCCGCAACCTGGGGTAGGAACCGAGCTGAAAAAGAGGGAAAAGGCCCGGGAAGAACCGCTGCGGATGGACCGAGGCAGCTCCGGCCACTCCACCCTCGATTCCCCACTAAACCCCACAGATTCCCAGCCCGGGAGCTGCGGAAGCGATTCCCGTTCCCATTGCTCTCAGAGGAGCCGGGCGGGCTGTGCGGTATTCCCAAAATCCTGGCCCAGCCATCAGGGAACACAAGAAAAAGCCCAGGAATGCCGAGACTGATCCCAAATTCTACCAGCGGGGGATTTTTGGGTGGAGGGAGGGGGAAGGGGCTGGAATGGCTCTGGCCAGAGATCCCTTACTGGTGTCACTGGGCCGACCAGTCCCTCACTGGGCTGACCAGTACCTTACTGGTGCACTGGCGCACGGTGTTGATGAGCTCCTGGATCACCAAATCCACGCATTTCAGGCACGGCTCCTTCAGCTTCACCACCTGCTTCTTCACGATGGCCTCGAACGCCAGGTCCGGCGTGAACAGCCCCGTCCTGGAGCCCACGGAGCGGGAAAAGCAGGATCAGAGTGGGATTGGGACGGGAGGGAGGGATTCCCTGATCCCAGAGAGCGATTCCCTGCTCCTGGAAAACTACTTCCACCTCGGGAGAGCAAATCTCCCTTCCAGGAGAGCAAACCCTCGCCTGGGACGCTCCGAGCAGCCCCTGGATCCAGGGAAGGCTCCATGCCCGATACTTGCCTCACCCCGTGGATGTTCTTGATGGCGTAGCTGATCTCCCGCCTCAAATCCTTCTCGTCGAATTCCATCTGCCAGGAGAGGGAGCGGGAATCGGGACTGTCCCACAGTCCGGCAGCTCCCGGCCAGAACGACCCATCCCAGGATGGACCATCCCTGGAGCATCACCAGGCTCCGATCTCGAGATTATCATGGAATGGTTTGGGCTGGAAAAGCCTCCAGAGAGAGGGAGGCCTCTGGGGCTCTGTGGGAGCTTGGCCCATCCCACCCAGACCCATGGGAACAGGATCCCCCCACGCCGGCCTCACCTTCACCAGCTCAAAAGGGAACCTCTCGTGGAAAATCCGGTTGATCCTGGCGCCCCCGGAGAGCTCCAGGGTGTCCACCTGGTCTCCCGAACCCTCGATCCGCTTCTCAAAGTCCACCCCGAACTGCTGCACCATCCTGGGCAGGAAAATCGGGAATGAGGGAGCTCCAGGAGAACAACATTCCCCTAATTCCTCCAGCTGGGGGAAGAACGGAAAATCCCGCTTTTTCTGTGGCGTGGGCAGGTCAGGGACGGGCAGGGCCAGCGCTGCCAGTTCCCGAGGCAAGCAGGGAGCGCGGGGATGCTCCGCAGGCACTCCCGGCAGAGGCTTCCCCCAGCCCTCCCCTCTCCAAGGAGAGCGATTCCCCGAGACAAACAGGAAGGGCGGAATTCCGTGCTGGGGATATTTCCAGCTGGGAACGGCGAATCCCTTCCAGCTGGAGAGGAACCTACTGCAGCAGGGCTTTGGTTTTCCGCGCGGGGTCGTCGGGGCGGAAGTTCTTGTACTCCTCCACCTCCTTCTCCAGGGAGAGCAGCTGGCTCTGGAGCTTGCTCCGCAGCGAGGGCAGCGTCTCCCGGATGTGGTTGGTGAGTTGCTGCCGAGGGATTGGGGAAAACTGAGCCGGCAGCCCGGAAAAAAGTGGAAAACTCCGCTTTTGCGGGCAGGAAGGGCGCGGGAAGGGGCCATCCCACCTGGTTGAGGACCCTCTGGAGGTGCGGGGTGCCCATGCGCTCGGCCATGTGCCGGTAGGCCGGGTGCGACAGGAAGAACTTGCGCTCGGCCGCCAGCGCGGCCCGGATGTCCTTCTTGCCATCGATGTCCTTCTGGCTCCGGTTGACCACCCCGATGTATCCTGGGACAGCCAGGGACACGGGACGGGGTCGGGATGTGGCTGGGGCGAGCGGCGGGAATGGCGCGGAAAAGCCACGCGGTGACATCGTGGCGTGGAGGGGGGACATGGGGGGACCCAGGGAAGGACACGGGGCAGGGGTCACACAGAGTGACCTGAGGGGGACACGGGGGTGACCCAAGGGACAGCGGGTGACCCGCGCTCGGCCGCACCTCTCCGCAGGGGCAGCAGTTTGTTCTCCAGCACGTCCCGGGCGTCGGTGCCTTCGTCCATCAGGTCCAGCTTGGTGATGACCCCGATGGTCCGCAGGCCTGTGGAGCCAAGGGTTGATCCCAGTTAACCCCAGCCTAACGAGGTGGGACACAACGGGGATCCAGGGACTGGAGAGGAACCCCTGGCCTTGCCGGGAGAGGGGACAGGGAGGAAGAGCAGCCGGAGAAGAACAAGGAAGAGGAGGGTGAGGAAGGCAGAGAAGCCCTTCCAGCCCCAAACCCTGCAGGCCCCTGAGCCACAACAGCCCCCGGAGCGACCCCCACCCCTTTACCCTGCGGATCCACTTCCTTGGCCATCTTGAGCGCGTCCGAGTTGGCCAGGTCCATGTTGGCCGGCGTGACGGCCAGGATGAGGCTGCTCTCCCGGCTGATGAACTGCAGGATCATGTCCCGGATCTGGAACTCGATGTCCTGCGGCTGATCCCCCACCGGCACCTTGGTGATCCCCGGGAGGTCGATCAGCGTCAGGTTCAGCACTGGGGGGAGACGGGCGGGGTGAGGGGAGGGAGCCCTGCTGCCGGATCCCATCCCCACTCCGGAGCCGGATTCCCAAGGGATTCACTCCGGGACAGGCCCATAACCCCCCAAAGCTGTGTAGGGTTGCACACAAGGAGCAGCCGGTGTTGGCTTTTAGGGTGCCCAAATTTTTCCCATTTTCCCGGAGTTTTCCCGGAGTTTTTTCCCAGAGTTTCCCCTCACCGTGCGGGGAGTACACGCGCAGGTTGATGGGCACGGGGGAGATGCCCTTGTTGGTGCCCGTCACCCGGTCGGTCTCCGCCTCGATCTCCTGCCGCACCTCGTCGAAATCCGTGAATTTCTTGGATTTGCAGTGCAGGAACTCGGCATATTCTGGAAGGGGTGGGGAACGTTGAAAGCAGGGAGTGTTTGGCAGTGCCAGGGCAGGATGGGGACGGGAGATCCAGATGGACATCTGGGGAATGTGGAGGAGGGGCTGGAGGACACGGAGAAGGCTCCCTGGATCCCAATCTGCCCCAGGAAAAGGGATTTCGACAGCTCTGGGGCCACGGATGGTGCAACTTCCTTCCTCCTTTCCTCCGTGGGGGGACAGGGGAAACCTCAGCCCTGCCTCGCCTTCCTGCCCCTTCCAGGGCTGGGATCATCCCGGACACCTCATCCCTCATCCCACAGCCCTTACCGACCATCCCAGAACCCTCATCCACCGTCCCATCACTCAAAGTCCGGCTCTTCCCAACCCTCCCTCAGCTCCCGGGAACCACAGCGGCTCCGGGAGGTCACCAGGGGCTCTGGGATTAACCTGGATCCAGGGACTTTTCAGCAAGAGGTGGTTCAGGGGAAGGGGATGAAGGAATTCTCCCCGGATATCAGGATGGCTGGCGTTAAACGAGGAAATCGGGTTGGGAAAATGAGTCACCCCCATGCCCAGCTCAGCATTCCTCAGTTTTCCTTGGCGTTCCTCTGGCCTCCCCAGCATTCCCAGGCATTCCCAGAGCTCTCCCCCGCATTCTCCCACGATAAGCAGGGGAATCTGGGAATGTGGGGGCAGCGGGATGGACCCGAACATGTCACGTGGGACAACCCCCACGATTCCACCCAGAATTCCCGGTTTTCCAACCCCGTACCGGTCTTGGAGAAGATGAGCTGCAGGATGAGAGGCCGGCGAGTGACAATTCCAGAGCCACGGGGAAGGAAATCCCTGGAAGGGATGAAAACATGGGTCAATAAATGAATTAATCCTATTGATTCCTCCAGCACTGGAGAGTCCTGGGAAGGGACTGGAGGCACTGGGAAGTGTGGAAAGGGCTTGGGAGCACACGGGATCAATCCCTGCTCTCCTGGGGGAGAGAACAGGACACTCCTGGGAGTGCAGACCCCATGGAAAGTCAGGGATTTGCAAGGCACAGATCCCACAGAATTCCTTCTGGCACTGGTGCCTGGAGCTTTTTTGGGGGAATTCCGCCTGGAAAAGGAGCTGCTCCAACGGGAATTTCGGACTGGGGCCGTCACCACCCTTTTCCCAAGCCCAGGGCAGCGGGAATGGGATGGGGAAGCGCCTGCTGGGAAATGGAAGCGATAACTCCCTGGGAGCGGCCGGGGCAGCTCCGCAGGGATTGATGGAATCCTTGGGCGGATTCTCTGCTGGGCACGGAGGTGGCATCGCCCAGGGAGCGGCTCCGACGGGAACTGCCGGCCTGGACGTCATGGCAATGACAACAACAAGATCCCGACTCCGTCATCCCGATCCCGGCAGCGCGCCGGAGCTTTCCGGGCAAACCCCGACCCTGTCCCCAGCAGCCCCGGGATGAGGGTGACGGCCCCGGAAAAGCACTTCCTGCCCAACCGGGAGGACAGGTCCGGCGGGAAGAGCCCCTGCATGGACCCGGGCCGCTCCCGGATGGGAAAAGGTGGAATAAACCTCAGGGAGGCCCCGCTGAGGCCGTGACGGGGCGTGTTGATCCCAGGGGGAACGTGGATCCCAACAGGAATGTCGGTCCCAGGGCGAGTCCCACAAAGTGGGCTCCAACACCTCTGGCTCCGCTGCTCCCTTCTCCCAGCCCTGATCCCGGGGGAAACGAGGTGATCTCCCAGCCCTCCCGGCATTCCCAGCTCCATCAGGCATTCCAGGAAGGACAGTGACGTGCACCCCACACGGAGCAAGTGCCACCCAGCTCCAGCTGCCCCTGCGTCCGGGGTCGGCAGGATCCGAGCCCCGCAGTGACGTGGGAAGGAGCCGCGGGACGTCACCTCCCCGGATCCTGCCGCCTCCCACCTGCATCCAGGTGTGACCAGGGCCGGCAAAGGGACAAAGGGACAAAGGGACAAAGGTCTCAGGGTGGAGAAGCATGGTGGGAACTTCCTAATCCCAGGAGAAACCCCTGAGCACGGCCCCGGCCCTGCCCGTCCCCATCTCATCCCTGGCAGATCCCTGCTTGTCCCTACCCGATCCCCTTCCCACTCCTGCCCGAATTCCCGTTCCTCTGGCGACGGCTCCCACCAAACCCATCTCTCCAAGGTAAATCCCAGTGGATTTACCCCCGGACACATCCAGATTCTGTGCAGCTACACCAGACCTGGGGGACACTCGTGGCAAATCCCTTGGGATGGGTCACTGCCACCTTCACCTTCCCGTGGGATCCAGTTCTCCCTCCAGCAGCGCTCGCACTGGCCCCAAATCCCACTGATCCTAAATCCTGGGGTTTAGCACCACTTTGGGATCTCCAACATGTCCCACCGGGAGCAGGGGACGCTCCTGAGGCAGGACAAGGATTCCCGGCCACCTCCAAGCCCCAGTCCGGGGTGAAGCCCGGCTCTCCTTCGGCACGGCCATCCCGAGGGCTCATAATGCCCCATTGAGGTCAGGATCCGCCGGGATTGTCCCCACCCCCGGGTGACAACGGCTCCATTGTCCCCCAGGCCAGAGACAGCTCTGGGAAGGGCTCGGACGCCGGGATTTGTCGGAGCGGGGCCAGGACAAGGCACCAAAAGTGGCCGGGGGAAGTCGGAGCCACAGTGAATCGCTGACGATCCCAGCTCATTCCCTTGGAGTTTTCCCACTAAATCCGGGGATTGAGGCGCTCCAGGCCCCTCACCACCAATTCCAATCCCCCTACGGATGTATCAGTGAGGCCGGGCCCTTCCCCATGGAGAAATTCTAGCCCAGTTAGGATAATTCATGGATTTAGAGCAATTCCAGGGGCCTCCACAGGGATTTTGGGCACCAAAGGCCCCTCGGGATCCTCTTCCCGTGTGTTTTGAGGGTGAAAAAGCACAGAAACGGGACCATGGCTTCCCACCACGGATCTAGGGCTTCCTAATGGCTTGGAAAAACCGAGACAGAGCTCCAACACATGCAAAACTCCAGAGAACCAACCCCGCAGGGGCGGTTTTCGATCCCGGCTTGATGGATCCGTGCAGATCGTTGGGACAATCGGAACAGCCCCGAGGCCTCGGCTCACCCCAGCCGCCGGAATTCACGATCCGGAGAAACGCTCGATGCCGCTGGTGTGGGGAAAGCCCCCGGTCCCTGCTCAGCCATTCCGGGGTGAGAATCCCAGAATTGCTCCTAAAAGCTGGGATAACAACGGTCAGCATTCCTCACTGCCACATTCCCAAGGACACCAACAGGATGTGAGGGAGAACGGTGCCGTGAGGAGGCCGCGGACACCCCTGGGGTGTAATTAACCCTAATTAGCACAAGCTGCACAACGAGGTGGGGAAGGATTCCCGGATGGATCCGGCCTCCGACTGCGACACAAAGGGGTTTAATTATCAGGGATGGTTTTCCAGCTGCGCCATAATTAAAGGCTGCCAGAATTCCCAGGAATTCAGGATGGGGAATAACTCCACCGTTTCCACCCTGACTGCTCTTCTCCCTGCTGGAAAAGCCCAAATCCAGGCTGGGAATCCAGCCTGCACTGGGATAAAAGGGAAAAAGCCCGGCAGGTGATGGATCCCATCCTGCACTCGGGATCCACTTGGAGAAAAGGCCACAGGAGTGGAAGGATCCAGCGGGGAAAGCCCCATTGGAACCTCCAATGGGGCATTTCCATGGAGAAAGGGATGTCAAAACCAGCCTGAAACAGCGGGAAAGGCACGTGGTTGGGTTTTTTGGGAATGGGAAGGTTCAGCGAAGAGCGGGATGGGGCCAGGGTGGAACATCGTCGCGGGAAGGAAGCTTTTTTGGTGTCCCAGCATCCGGGATGGGATCCCGCGGATGTGGGATGTGGGGAGGTGGCTTCAGGAAGTGGCAGCCCCGGCTCAAGGGGCAGGAGAGGACGGGAGCACCCAGCAGGAACAGGCTTCGCATGGATGGAGTGAGCGCCCGAGGGGGCGAAGAGCTGACCCATGGATTGCGGGGGGAGAGACAAAGGCAAAAGGCTGGGGGAGCGGCTCTGCTGCTGAAGCCAAACACCCGTTTTTGCGGATTTCTGGGACGATTCCTTTGCCTCGGTGGGAGGGTGGTGAGCTCTGCTCCCCGTTATCGGGGCGGCCACGCTCGGCTCCCGGGCCCATCCCAGTACCGGCCCTATCTCCGGGGCGCAGCCCCACGGCCCAGGGTGACGATGGAGGGGACGAAGGCCCATCCAGCTCAGCATTCCCAGGATATCCCAGGAGAATCCGGCGGCGCGGGGGACCCAGGCACCGTCCCGGCTCCCGGGGAGTCCGCAACGTCCATGGAACCCAGGGAGCCCCCCGAATCCTTGGGACCCCCTCAACACCCGCTGCCTTCACGCCGGTCGCGCATTGACCGCCCTGACCCGAACCCTCCACGCCAATTGCGTACGGACCGCCCTGACCCCTTCCCCTC
>VZTI01000623.1:12453-26295 GCA_013397865.1 Struthidea cinerea | reverse complement strand
GGTAGCTCATGCTGTGCTCGTTCCTGCCGTATCCGCCCTGGGACGCCTGGTAGGAGCTGGGGGGGCCGCTGTAGTTCGGGGAACCCGGGGAGTTGTAGTTGGACTGGGAGGAGTATCCGCCTGCGGAGAGCACCGGGAGGAGGAGGAGGAGGAAGAAGGGGAAGGAATTAGGGTCGCCGCAGAGCTGGAGCTGGGCCCCAAACCCGGCGGCGCGGGGTGGGTGCCAATACTGACCTGCCTTACCTTGGTACGAGGAGCCCCCGCCCCCGGAGCCCCCGCAGCCCCCGTGGGAGCCGGAGGTGTNCCTCCCTGTCATTGACTCATCCCAGCTCCAGCCCCAACTCCCCCTCTTTCAGCCCAAACCTCCCCTTATTCCCAGAGGGGCAGGAAGAAGCCCCCGGAGCTCCCTCACGACTGCCCCAGCCCAGCCTCAGTACACAGGGGTCACCCAGGTCCCCTCCAGGGACAACCCTGCAACAGCTTTGATCCAAAAGCCCTTTAGGATCAAACCCAACCAACCCTCAACTCCAAACCTCGCGTTTCCCACCCACAACTCCCTCTCCACTCACTGTATTTGCTCTCGTAGTTGTAGTCGGAGCTGCCGCCGGGCGAGTTGTACGAGTTGGAGTAAGAGTAGCCGCCCTGGCCGTGGCCGTAGCCCTTCTGCTTGCCCTGCCCGGGGCCGTAGCCGCCGTACTGGCCCTGCCCGTAGGGCTGCTGGCCCTGGTGGGTGGCGTAGCCGGAGCCGTACGAGGCCTTCTGGCCGCCGCCGTGCTGCTGCTTCTTCCCGCCGTGCTTGGGCGGCGCGGGGGCCGTGTACCCGTCCCCGCCCTGGTAGTAGGAGCCGTATCCCGAGGAGCCGCCGCCGCCGCCGCCCGAGTTGGAGTGGCCGCCGTTGCTGTAGAACTGGCCTGGACAGAGAGAGGAGGGTCAGCGTCCCGGGGGTGGCAGGAGGGGCTGTTCCTGGTGGGATTTCAGCCCCTCTGGAGCTGCGTGGGCTGGTGGCGGGGAGGGGGATGAGGTCCTGCGAGGCTGAGGGTGATCCGGAGCTGATGGAGACCCCCCATAAATCCCGCAGGACCCCCTATCCGGATCCATCCCTGTGATTCCAGCAGGAACCCCTATCCGGATCCATCCCGTTGGTCACTCCTGGGCATCCCTCAACCCTACAAAGTCCAAACTCCATCCCGGAGTGACAGATGCTCTGGAATGAGGGAGAATCCTGTTCCAGGAATGAGGATCCCACACGACTCCACCGTTCATCTTCCTGGGATTTGGGCGATTCTGTCTGGGATCCAGAGTTCATCTGGGTTTAATTTCATTTATTCAGGGTCCCCCAGCCAAACTCTGAGTGTTTTTTTCCTGCCCGGTTCCTGCTCGGTGGAGCTCGGGGAGTTCCCATTCCATGGAAAATGGGGAGCATCCAAAACTAAACTTATTTTTGAGAGATAAAAGCCACCGGAATCCGACTAAAACCCTGTGGGATCGGGAGGGATCTGCCAGCAACAAAATGGGGCAGAATTTGGTTAAAAAGGAGCCAGACAGTGAAATTCCATGTGCTTTGCTTCCGCAATTCTGTGTGGAACGCCCGGATTGATCCCAAGTGAATCCTGGCTCCATCCCCAAGTCCTGTGGCTGCGCTGCCAAGAGCTTCTGGAGGCTTTAAATTCTGGGACCTGTTAATTCTGGGCTCGTTTTGTGGATTCTCCTCCACGTCCCCTTTTCCACGTCAAGTTTTTATTCCTCTTCCACAGAAAATCCCGGATTCACTCTGCAGAACTAGGCTCTGGAATAAATTTTTCTCCAGGGCTGGAGCAAAACTTGTCTCTGCTGGACCAGAGTCACCTCGGGCCATCCCGGTGGGAAAATCCTGGGATTTGGATCCGGAAGGAGTGTGGGGATTCAGCCTGCAGAGCTGGAAGTGGAGCTCTCCCACCTCAGCGTTCCCAGAATTTCCCCTTCATCCCAGCACTCCAAGTTTAACTTGGAAGCTTTAATGCTCGGTACGGGATTAGCTGCGATTCTCCCCAAATCAAAGGTCGGGGTGAAAGTATCCAGCACCACGTGGTGGCTTGGGTAGGGCACTTTTTCCACCCAGGAGAGGGACCTTAAGGGCCATTTATGGATCATCCAGGATGGGATCTGTCCCCTGGATAAAGAGTCAGGACCTCCAACAGCTTTTTTTTTTCCTTTTTTTAAAAAACTGGGACAACTGTTATTATTACAAATATTATTTTAAGGATCCACTGAACCCCTTGGAGTCACTCAGTTCAAACCTGGAGCTTCCTTTTCCTTCTTTTTTGGTCAATTCTGGAATTAACTCAAGGGCCTCAAAGATGGGAACAACAGCGCCGCCAAACCCAGCAAAAAAAGGACGTTTTTAAACCCAAAACACAAGGAATGAAGAACCAAAACACTCGGAATTTGATGGACTCTGAGACTCAAGTCAACTTCAAAATTCCCCTTGATTCCTGACTGTGGGGACGTTTCATTCTCCAGGCGACTCCAGCACTCTGAGGGAGCCTTTTGCTCCAAGAGCCCATTTCCATGGCAACCAGCGACTCCATGGATTTCCTGAGGCATCCAAGACATTCCAGCTACCCCCCCCAACGCCTGGATATCCATTGGATCGGGATGTGGAGCACAATTCCAGCGTGTTACAAAGGATTTGCTTCAGTACACACCATTCCACAGGCAAATCCAAGCATTCCAGCAAATTTCACGCCTTTAAAAGGCTGGGCTGGACTAGATCCACGCGGGAAAGTCTTCCCAAGACCCAGAGGAGTCTGACCCAACCTCTGGGATTTATTAAAAGGCTCAGATTTTGTACAAAAAAACTTTGCTGGAAGCTAAGACAGAGTTGATCAAAACGCTTCCCTTTCCTTAAAAATCAAGGATACTTTCCATTAAAAAAAAGCTTCCCTCAAGCCATTTTCTTGGGAATTTTTAATCCCCGGCACGACGCCGCTCGCTGGGATTTTGGGTAGAAAAAGGGCACTTACTGTAGCCGGCGGTGGCGGAATTCCCTCCGTAGCCGTAGCTCCCGTACCCAGCCCCTGGAGCGGAAGAAAACGTTGGAATAAACAGAGATTCCAAGGGTGAAATGTCCCGAATTTGGGGGGTCATTCCCCCACGGAGGGCTCTGGGAAATCCAAGTGCCACGGACACGATGCCAGAGGGGTCTCGGCCCCCCGGGAGCGCTGCTGGCCCTCACCTGTGTTCATGTAGCCGCCGTGGTTGCCGCCGAAGCCGCCCCGGCCTCTCCCGCGGCCCCGGATGTTCCCGCCCCGGCCGCGGCCCCGCATGTTGGGGGGCGGGGGGGCCTCGTTGTGCATGGGGCCCCCCCCCATGCCAAAGCCCGGGTTGTGCTGCTGAGGGGACAAGGAGAGGGGAGAGAGGGGTCACTTGGAGCTGGGATGAGGGATTTCCCAAAAAACCTCCCAAAACAGAGCCCCAGGCACCACTGCCCCAGGACAAGAGCCACCGAGGTGGACCCCAAATTCAGGCACCTCCAAATCCAGAGGATTTTGCTGCAAAACCTTATGGGTTTTGTGCTTCCAAGCCGTTTGCTCCGCTCCCGTTCCCAGGAAAGGATCAAACCCCAGAGCCAGTGGCCGGTGAGTTACACCCCAGACTTAAGAGTCCAGGTCTTTTCCCATTCCAGACCAGCTCCCATTGGTCTTTTTCAATTTCAGACCAGTTCCAATCAGTCTTTTCCTGTTCTAGACCAGTCCTATTCTGTATTTTCTGATCTTGGCCTGGTTCCCACCGGTCTTTTCCCATTCCAGAGTTGTGGGATTGGGGGTTTCACTCACTTTGACTGGGAATTTGGGGCCGCCCCTGGCCGGAACGGGCGCTCTTTTCTTCTTGTTCTGCTCGATGGCTACGGGAGCATCCGGGAACAGCTTCTCCAGCGCGGCCAGCGCCGCGTAGGCTTTGGCCACCTTCTTGTTTGAGCCGGCGCCTTGGAACTTCTGCCCGTCCACCTCCACCTTGGAAAGGGATGGAACCACACGTTTAAGTGGGAAAGGGCAGAAAAAGATGGGAGACCTACAGGGAATCCCAGAGCTGGAAGTGCCACAGGCTGTCCCTGTCCATTAACGAGCTTTAAAAGGTTTCTCCCAAACCAAACCACCTGGACTTGACAATTTAAAGTCTTGGGAAGGGGATGGGGTGGCTTTCCAAGCTCTTTTCCTGCCTGACGAGCTCTGGGCTGGAGCTGCTGGGAAGGGCAGGAGGCCCCGTGTCCCCTCACCTCCATGACAAAGCGCTTGTCGTGGCTGCCTCCCGTCTCCGAGATCAGCTCGTACTTGAGCCCGCGCCGCTTCTCGTTCAGCTCCATCACCGGGTTCTTCCCATGCTTCGTCAAGATTGGTCCCTGCTGCTTCACGTTCTGCAGGCAGAGAAAGGCTGGGTGAGCCCCACAAAGCCCCCACGGAGCTGCTTCCCAACCTTTTTGGGAAGGACCCCCACGAAGCCACTTCTGCCTCCTGTTTCAGCCAGGAGTGACCCGGACAAACACCACCAGCACAGCTGCCGTGCGTCCCATCCCACGTCCCCCATCCCAGAGCCACATCCCCCCTCCATGTCCCCCCACCCACCTCAGGGGTCTGATCCGAGGGGGGCGAGGCTGCCGTGGGCGTTGACACCGTTTCCACGACGGGCGGAGGAGCCACAACCACCGGCTTTGTCTCAGTCTCCTCCGCCGACTCGTCGCCCTTCCCAGAGTCTTTGCCTTCCACTCCGGTGGGCAAACCCATGTCCTGCAGCACCTGGAGAGTGGGAGGGAGGTCAGAAGCTGCCCTTGAGCACCACCCGCTTGGGACAACTCTCCAGGAGGCTGCTCCAGGCCGTTTATTGACTCTCTCCGGCGCTTGGCATTCCCGAATCCCGCGGGCGCTCCTGGTGCTGCTCCCACCCCGCGTCCCAGGGGTTCTGGCACTTTTCCCATTCCCAGCGAATCCCACGCTCACCTTCACGGCCACGTGAAGCTTTGCCGTTTTCTTGGATGGCCCTGAGGCCTCGAAGGTGCTGCCATCGATCTCCACGGACATGGTGAAGATGGGAGCGTGCACGGGGCCGGTCTGGGACACCAGTTTGTACTGGAGGCCCGGTTTGAGCTGGTTCAGCTTCATCAGCGCGTTCATGGCCTGTGGAGGCTCCAGCTTTTCCTCTGCACGGGGAAAAACCAACACCGAGAGTTTGCGGGTGTTTGGCAGCTCCTTCGAAGCAAAACTGATTCCAGACCAGTATTTTCCGGTTTGGGCCGGTTCCACTTGGTATTTTTTCATTTCAGGCCAGTCCTGATGGGCATTTGCTAATTCCAGACCAGTTCCCATGGGTCTGCTCCCATTCCAGACCAGTTCCCACCAGTATTTCCCAATTGCAGATCAGTTCTGACCAGTCTTTTCCCATTTTAGACCAGTCTCAACCAGTACTTTCTGATCTCAGACCAGTTCCAACTGGTCTTCTCTCTTTTTAGACCAGTTCCCATCGGTCCTTTCCCATTCCAGACCAGTCCCCATTGATCTTTTCCAGTTCCCGACCAGTTCTGACTGGTCTTTTCCTATCTCAGACCAGCTCCCACCAGTCTTTTCCAATTCCAGGCAAGTCCTGATCTTTTCCTCCTTGCTTCCAGTTCCACCCAGCACAAATCTCCCAGTTTTAAGTTATTTTACCCATCCCCACACCCTGTACCCCCAATTTCCACCCCATTTCCCCCCCAGGCCGTACCTACCTCTCGTTAACTCAATACCTTTTTTCTGAATCTTCTTTTTCTTTTTGCTGGGGGATTTCTCCTCCCCATCCTCCTCCATCGGCCGCTTCATGGGGGTCACGGCGTACGTGGTGCTGGGCGGGATCTGAACTGTGGGAATGAGCACAGGCACTCCCTAAATCCCCTGTTTTCCACCCAAATCCTCGGGATGGGATGCGGGGCCGTCCCCTCCCAGTACGTACCAGTATAATCAACCGGGTTCTCGTTCTTTGGTTTCTTGGGCATTTTGGAGGGCAGGGGATCCATGCCCAGGACCTTGTGGAGCTGGCCAAAGGCAGCGAGCCGGAGCGCGTGCTGGGGACAGGACCGGGGGTCACCGGGAGCTGCCGGACACCCCCCTGCTCCCAGCCCCCACACAGCCCCCCTGCACCGATCCATCCTCAGCGGGACTCTCCAGATTGAGTTTCTTTTTGGGGGAGTTTCACCCAAAAAGGGGTGTCGGGACCATTCACTACTCAACACCTGATTCTTTGCTCTGGGTGGCCAAACTATGGGGCCCACATGGGTGACCTGGTGGAGTGACCGTGGCACCAAGCGACCACAGCGCTGAGTGACCACAGCGCCGCGTGACCGCGGGTCTAATCTACGCTGGCCGAGGGAGCCGGGAGCGGAGCGAGCCGGGGATTGGGAAGGGCCGGGTCGAGGTCACACTATACCTGAGCACTCTGTGTGATATCTTCCCTTTGTTGTCTGTCTAGATGCCCAATAGCATCAGTGGCTTCTTTTTCACAAGGATCATAAATACCAGAACCATCTGAAGGCAGGAAACAAGGAAGATATGCAGAGAATTATGCCGGGTTTCTACCCTAAATTCCCTGGGGCAGCTCCGAAGGCGCGGATTGCCGCGGGACTGTGTGGGATCGGCCGCGGGAATCGCGCTCCCCGGGAGCCAAATTCCGCTGGTGCCTCTCTCTATGGGGCTGAGGTGGCTCCAGAGGATGGGAGGGCCGGGAATCTCCACGCGCCCGCGGGAAACGAGAGCTCCCGACCGCCGGCACCCCCCGCGCTCCTCCCGGCTCCGCTCCCGCGGGAACGCCGCGGCCCGAGGCTCACCTGGCATGACGATGCCCGAGGCCAGGCACTCCAGCACCCGGCGCAGCGCCTCGCCCGCGCCCATCGGCCGGTTCGCCGTCCCGATGGATTTCTCACACAGCAGCTCCAGAGGCTGCAAGGGAAGGTGGGAAGTGAGGGCAGGGAGAGGGGAGGCGGAGCCCGGAGAGGGACCTGGGAGAGGATCCCAGGGAAGGACCCTGGAAAAGGGAGCTCGAGAGGGGGACACAAGGAAATGGAGCCCTGGAAAGGGGGACTGGGAGAGGGACCCCAGGAGGGATCCTGGGAAAAGGATCTGGGAGAAGGGCCCCAAAAAAGAGATCCTGGCACGGGACTCTGAGAAAAGGGACTCCTGGAAAGGGATCCTGGGGGAGGGACCCCAGGAAACACTCCGGGAAAAGGGATCCCTGGAAAGGAATTGCAAGAAAGGGCTCCAGGGAAGGGACCCATCTGGGAGCAGCTTCCGGTTCCCAAAGGAGGAGAGAAGTCAGGCTGTGGAAGTTGTGAATGGATAAAACAGTTTGATAACAACACAATTTGGCAATTAATAAAACAATTTGTTCGATATGTGACATGATTTGATAAGATAAAGCTGTTTGATAACTGATAAAACCATTTGTTAACTGATAAAGAAAACTGATGATGGTATTTGAGGACAGCGTGGTCTGGTAACTGATAAAGTGATTTGATAATTGATAAAACTATTTGATAACAAGACTTGAAAATCAATAAAAATATTTTAAAATAACATGATTTGATACTTTGATGAAAACTTGATAATTTATAAAACAATTTGATAATGATAATGATGTGGTTTGATAACTGAGAAAACAATTTGATACTAACAAGACTTGATAGCTGATAACACTGACAATAAAGTGATTTGGTAGCTGATAAAACGTTTTGATAATAATGTCATTAAATAATCGATAAAACAGCTCGATAGTAAGGTGAGTTGAAAATGGATAAACCAATTCAATGATAACCTGAGCTGGTAATTGATAAAGCGATTCAATATCAAGGTGAGTTGATAATTCATAACCCATTTGATAACAATATGAGTTCATAATTAATAAGGCAAGGTCAGCTGACAATCGAGAACCCACTTGCACCACAGACGTTTGATTTGCGTCTCTAAGTGCAGAAAAGTCACTCATCCATAGAAATCCCCAACTTGGGGAAGGGGCTGTGCCCTGGAACCTTGGGAAAGAGCAGAGCTGAGCTCGGGAGAAACGCCGCCAACACCCCCCGGAACGGGAAAAGGGGGAATTACCCATCCTCTGAGCGGGGCCCAGGTGGGGACGCGAGTGCAGAGGTCCCGCAGCACCCGGATCACGATGACGCACGACTTCAGCCCGTTGGCCCTGGCCTGGAAGCGGAACCAAACCAGACAGGGATTCACCGAGCGCCCACCCGCGCCGCCGACGCTCCCTCGAGGTGCTGCTTTGCCGAGGGTAAAGCCGGAGCCCGGGCCCACGCCCGAAGCTCGGAGCTGCGCCGGGACAGCCGAGGCTTGGCCGAGGGGTGGCCAAAGTCTTAGCCAAGGTCCTAGCCAAGGGGTTGGCCAAGGCCTTAGCCAAGGAGTTGGCCAAGGTCTTAGCTAAGGGCTTAGCCAAGGTGTTGGCAAAGGGGTTGGCCAAGGTCTTAGCTAAGGTGTTGGCCAAGGGGTTGGCCAAGGTCTTAACCAAGGTCTTGGCCAAGGGGACATTACTCCTCACACAAAGTAGCAGCTCCGCGGCTGCTCCGTACAAAGGCTTCTAAGTCGCTCCAGCGCCCACAGTCCGGCACCTCCGAGCGGCCAGCGGCCACTTGAAACTCCAACTCCAAAAAACACTCAGCCCCTTAAAGAGTTTACCAATGTTTCTACTTAAAGATAAATATAAGAACAAAATGCAAACCTGGAACCACTTGGCGTGGCGCAGAGACGCCAAGGCAGCAAGGCATTTCTGCCTGTCCAGAACGTCCGGGGAGTCGGTGACTGAGAGCGTTTCTAGTCGTGGATGGAATAAGAAGACAAGGCACGGTTTGACCAAGGGGCTTCTGTCGGGCCGAGGGGGATGAGGCAGCATCCTAACGGGCAGCTGAGGCTCCCAAAAAATCCTGCTGGGATGTGGGAGCGGGAGGGAAGGGGCTGCGGCACTGCCGCCGCGCGGCCTCGCCTGGACACGGGGGGAAGCTCAATTCCCAGGGAGGGATGGGCTGGAATGTGTGCTGGCAGGAGGAAGAGGAGGAGGAAGAGGAGGAGGAGGAGACCGGGCGTGAGGCTCGGTGGAGGGCACAGAAATCCTGGATGCATGGAGAGGCGGCGGCGAGGCCAGTGAGGGGGAAATTTGAGGTGGGTGAAATCCCGGCTCCGCATCCGGAGCGCAGGGGGTGGGGAGGAGGGAAGGGCGAGGCTCGGCGAGGATCCAGGGAACCCTCCGCCCGGAAGGATGGCTGCCCCGGCCCCGGCCCGCGACAGAGAACGTCCTGTTGGTCAAAGGTCCAGCGTCCCTAAAATCGACAAACTAGAAGGCTCGGAGACGAGGTCAGAGATCAACACCAGAGATCAACAATCAAGAGCACAAAGAGGTCCCGGTTTGTGCTGCAGCAAAACTGAGGAAAGGCCTGAAGTCGCCCAAAATTGCTCGAGATCAGGGTTTTAGATAAGGCTAGTGCGGAGCGGGGGAACCGCCGGCCCTACGGAGCCCATCAGAATTGGAGCGGACAACCAGCGGTTGCTGGAATTCTGATTCCAAAGGGAATTTGGAGAAGCTAACTTTATCCAAAACTCTGCATCGCTTTCCGGAATTCTGAACCTGAAGTGCTGGAAGAGCCACGGGAGCAGCCCCGAGCACCCGGTGTTCTGCTGCAACACACACCGGGGGAACATCCCGGAACATCCCGGTTCATGGACATGCAACTCCTCGGACAAGAAGCCTTCAAGAGGGGTTTTTTTTGGGTTTCTTAAACAAATCTGGTTTCTATTTTCATGTCACTGCACTGACATGGCTGGGGACAAACCACGAGTAATACAACGAGATGATGAATTAGTGAACTAAAGGCCCAAGTGGAACCAAAAGAAAGGATAAAATAATAATACTAAAAAAAAAAAAAAGAAAAAAAAAGAGCAAAATCCCATGTGAAAGGTGCTCCTCAGCTTCGGAAGCTCGGTCCGGATAAACCACAACCGGGATCACCGTGAGGTTGGCGCAATGAAGGAATTTGGTTTGGATTTGGCCAGCAAGAGTTGCCACGGCTCCGGCTGAAGCTGAAGAGCACTTTCCCGGTCGTTAGCCGCGGGATGCCGGGTGCCGGCCGGCCGTACCTCCGGCCAGCTGCTTCTCCAGCTCTTCCCTGACCACAGGCGACGTCAGGTGGATAGTCAGGGTCAGCGGGGGCTCCTTCGTGTTCTTGATGATGATGGCGGCGTCTCCCACTGACTGGATGATCTCGTACTTGTCCTCAGTGATCGCCTGCAACGTTGGGACAGAGATGGGTTGGAACAAGACGGGTTTCAAGTCCCTTCTAACCCAAACCATTCCACGATTAACGAGGTGTTCATTTAACAATCCCAAAGAACGCCACGCACTTCCAGAAAGGACTTTCCCAAGCCGGAGCATGGGGACCAGAACCATCCCAAAGGGAATTTCCCTGGTGGCTCAGCTCCACTCACCGCGAGCTGCACTCCCAGGTTATCGGCAACTTTTTCCAGGAGCTTGGCTGTGGGTTTGTCTTTGCACAGCAGGACCAGCTCCAGGTCCAGGTCCCCCTTCAGCAAGAGGCCTTTGGCCACGAGCCCCACGCGCATCACCCCCCGCAGGGTCCTCGTCAGCTGCTCCGTGGCCTTCTGATCCCTGAAAAAAACATGGCACAGGGTCACAACGGCAGGATTCACGGCCAGGAGAGCACCCCACCCAGCCGGACGGATGGATCCATGAGGATTAACCCGGCACACGGAACAGTCGCCTCAGCCCTGCCTCAGTTAATTCCCCTCGATTCCACGGCCAGGGAGGACAACGCTGCCACCGCCAGCGAGCGGATTTTTAGGGATCTAAGTGAATTTTAGGGATCTAAAGCAGGACATCGCCGTGATCCCAGCAGCGGCTTCGCTCCTCACCCTCCTTCCTTGTTCTCCTCCTCGGCTGCCGTCTCCATTGATTCCGTCTCCGGCTGCTCTCCGCTGACCTTCTCCTGCTCATCAATCCAGTCAGAGACGGCTTTGAGCGCCCGCTCCGTGTGGGAAACCATGTTCTGCACGGCCTCCAGCTCCTCCTGCGTGGGGTACACGGCCGAGTGCTTGGCCATCACGTGCCGGTCGTCGTTCACGAAGATCCGCATCGGGCGCTGCAGAAAAGGGAGGTTGGGGATATTTGGGGAGTGCCGGGACACGGATATTCACCCCACGCCTGGGAATCCTCCCGGCTCTTACCATTTTTGTTTTCTGCTGTCTGCCTGAATGTTCCAAAGGTGTTTATTTGGATTTTTCCGGCGACTGGAGCGTCGCAGCACCACGGCGTTCCGGGATCTGAAAGCGACAGAGAGCGGGTGAGCCGGGGCAGCCGGAGCCTGGGGCACGTGCTGGAGCAGCGGGAGCTGGAAGCAGGAACAGCAATTAGACAGGGACCAACTCGTTAGCCAGAGGGTTCTGCTCCCGAGGACTTATATCCCTGAGACCTGGAGACTGACCCTCGGAGCATCCGATCCTTATTCCCTCTTATTCCCAAGAGGTTTTCCCATGAAATGGGACTTTTCCAAACCAGACAGAGCTCCCCGCTCCACACTGGAGCAGCCGCCCTGGGACAGTTAATTAATTAATTAAACAAGGGAAGAGCCAGCTGGGCCTCTCTTCCCGCTCCTGGCAGACCCCTCTGCCATATCCATGGGCAGCTCCCGGCACAGATCGCTCTGCCATAGCCCTGGTTTCACCCCAAATCCCTTGCACAGCCTGAAAGTCGCCCCGTTGACTCTGCATTAGGACCAACAGCAGTCCAGAGACAGCACCGAGTCTCCTCCCTGAGTTTATCAGGAGGAAACAGGATAAACCCAGCAAGTCCAGGTGGGAAGTCAGCGCTCAAAAGTCCTGGAATTCAACAGATTCAGCCCAAATGACACCAAATTCCTGCCTTTTTGTGGGAACCGCCCCCAGCTGGGGCAGCGGAGCCTTCTGTTCTGACTCCAGTGCTTTGTCCCCTGGAACAGAGGAACGCCTGGATCCTGTGGGACCGCCGGTGTCCTGGGATCACCCTTTGGACACTGCCTTGCACCCGCCAGGATCAGCTCCGGCATCATTCCCACATGGACAGGGGAGGGATCAGCACCTGTTCCAGCCAGGGTCATTAACTGTACCCAATAAAATTAATTAATTAAAATCCTGGTTTCCCCCACTGTCCCTGACCGGTTCAATCCTGGCCCTACGACACCCGACAGCCTCCCAGCAACTCCAAGGAAAACTCCAAGGAAAAGCATTGGAAAACACCGACCCTCTGCACCTAAGGATGAGGAAGATCATCATCCTCTGCCTCCACTTCTTTTCACCATCAAAATCTGCCTGGCGACAGCAAATCCCACCTGGAGAGGGTTGATCCCGCCTGGATGATCCCAGAGCTCTCAACTCCCAACCAAACCCCACTTTGGGGCAGCCCTTCTCCTTTCCATGTGCTTCCCAGGCCACCAAACCAGACCGCAGCTCGCTTTCACCTCTTCCCACCAGAATCTCCCCAGTTCTGGCCTCGACATTCCCAAATCGCGCTGTCCAGCTCACCCAGAGCTGGGGCTCACATTTTTAGGATAAAAACCTCGAGCCGCTGCACGGACACACAATTCCACTCCAAGGAAACCCCTCTGATTCCAATCCTGCCAGTTCATCCATAGGATGACTTAACAGTGCCATAAATCTGGATTTAATTGTAATTAAACCCCGACCGGCGCCGGCTGAGCAGGGAGAATCATTCCCAAGGAGCCACATGGCATCTCCTGGTGCCTCCTGCTCCAGGCTGGGACCCAAAGGTCCCGTGCGCTCCCTTATTTTCCTTAAAATTTCCTCCAGGCTGGATAAGGAAAGGGTTGAAATCCCACCAGCTGTTCCTACAGTCACAATCACAACAGCAGCCAGACAGTCTCCCATTATCTCTCTTCTGGGATTTTTGGAGGGAGAAATCTGGGAGCTGATGCTGCAGCACCACTGGATTTGTGTCTCTTGAGAAGAACCACAGGACCGGTTACACCAGGACCCCAATCCTGGCACGGCCCTTGGAAACGGGACAATCTCTGGAATTCCACCTGGTTTCGGCCTCGCCCCCTCCTCCACTCCCACCCCCAGCTGGAATTCACCAGACTTCCCGCGCTCGGATCGAGCCTCCCAAGGAAAGGAGCGACTCTCCCGAAGGCGTTTTTGGGAGGACGGAGGGAAAAACAACCAAAGGACGTAAAAGGCTTGGATTTCTGCGCTAAACGTGGGAAAGTGTGACACAGGCGAAGCCGCGCTTGGGTTCAAGGCCGTGTTTAAAGAATTGGTCGTTTTTATCTGTGTTTTGGTGCCTGCCCGGGATGGATGAGGAGCCAGAACAGCACGGCCCTCACAGGGAGAAACCCAGGAGCCCCGGGAGCGCGGATTCCAGTGGGAACCCCGGACTGAGGGAGCACAAAGCCGTCAGTCCCTGCGGAGCAGCCGCGGCGGGAAGGGGTTGCTGGGTTTTTGTTTCTCTAAACCCTCCAGAAACGGAGCGGCCACGGATAACGGGGCTGGACCGGCGGGAAGCGTGAGGGAGCAGGGAGAGAGGCCGGGAAAAGCTCAGGGGAGGAGGAGAGCAGGATCCTAGTCCTGAGGGGGGAGAGGGGCTAAAATCCCCCCAAAGGGGATGATCCCACTGCAATTCCCCGCCTGGGATGGGGTGGGGTGGGGAGAGGGAAGAGGGGCTTTAAGCCCATCCAAGGGGGGTGATCCCACCTCCTCCATGACCCCCCCTCAATATCCCACCCAGGGGCGGCTGAGGGGGTCGGGAAAGGACCAGCCCCCCCCGAACCCCCCCATCCCC
>VZTI01000623.1:0-11340 GCA_013397865.1 Struthidea cinerea | reverse complement strand
AGAGGAGAAGGGGACGGGCTCGGGGGGCGGGGATAAAGAGAGCGGGGGCGGGTGCGAACCAATGGGATGGCCCGGCAGGAGGTGATGGACAAAGCACGAGGCCAATTGGAGAGGGTGGTGCGTAGGGGGCGGGACCGAGAGCGGTGGCGGGAACGGGGCGGGGGGGGCCGCGGGCTGAGGGGACCCCTGTGAGGGGAGCGATGGCCCGAGAGGATCCCCCTGAGGGGACGCGTCCGCGCCACCCCCCGAAGCACCTGAGCCCAGCCAGGGTTCCACCGGGAAGATCCTTCTCTGACAAGGAATGAAAAGGTTTGACCTCAAAGTGCCTTTTTTGGAGGGGTTTGATGTCAAAATCGCCTTTCTACGAGGGGAACAACCTCAAAATCACCATTTTTGGAGGGGGTTGGCCTCAAAAACCACCTTTTCTGAGGGGTTTGACCTCAAAAATGGCTTTTTTTTCAGTGGCTTGACCTCAAAACCACTGAATTTTTGAGGGGAACAACCTCAAAGATGCCTTTTTGGAGGCATTTGACCACAGAAACACCTTTTGCTTTTGATGACCAGGGAAACGACATTAAATAAGTGTCTGGACAAGCACTTTGCTCCTTAAAATCCCCTCCCGGAGCCTCTGTGGCTCAGGGACTGTTGGAAAATTCCTCATATTCAGCCAAAACTCCCCAAAATCAGTGACCCCCTGGGTCTGGAAACAGCTGAGCAAGCATTGGAAGGGCCATTTTGGGGTGAAATGCAGCGGAATTGGTGTCAGAGCCCTGTGACATCAGAGCCCTGTGATGTCAGAGGGAAGGACACAACAGAACGAGGTCCAAACAGGCACTTTTTTATTGTTGGTCGCGACGCTGACGCCGACGGAACCGCACAGAGACTCCGGAGCGTCACAGCACCGTTAATGCCTCAGAAACACATGAAAAACGAGCATTTTCGTGTAAAACATCAGCCCTGCGGGTTTTAGCATTTTTTAGGATTTGGGGTTTTTTCCTTTGCCTGCAGAACAATCCGGTTTGTAGGGACAGAAGCCGCATTTCTAGACAGGGAAAAAAGCGCCGTTAATCCTAAATTCCATAATTTAATGCCTTGAACACGGAGCTTTGCCTGGAAGAAGGAACCCAGTCTTGGAGTGAAGCTTTTCCGGACACCAAATTCCCCCGGACAGCTGCCCTCGCTCTGAGTTTTCCCAAAAAAACTTAATTTACAGGAATATTTCCCTCACTGCTCCCCATCACAGTCAGTTTTCACCTCTAAAAAGCCGCTTGGGCTTATTGGGAATAAAAATCCTTAATTCTCCTCAAATCCTGTGTTGCTGGGAGGCAGCCGAGCCCGCCCGGCTTCCCCAAGAACACATTTTCCCAAATTTCTTCTCTCCTTCACCACTTTTCCTTCCAGCCTTCCAAATTCCCGCTGTTTTTTGCCCCTTTGAGCAAATAAACCCAGTTCCTGCCCCTCCTCTGCTGCCTTCCCTGGAGTTCCCACACCCAAAGGGTCAGGTTTTAGGAGGAAAACAGCTGAAAATCGAGGAGTGAGAGGGAATTCACCCCCAACACGAACATTCTGAGCAGAAATTAAACCAAAACCACCCCGGAACCTGCACAGGGAGGGGGAAAACTGAATTAATCCAGAACCAGCATCAGGAGCTGCAGGACACGCACAGGAGGTGCCGGAATGACTGTACGTGGAACAAGGTCTGGTCATTATTCCCTGAATTATTCCCACTTATCCCAAACAGAGAGTATTTGCCTCTTTTTAGCTTCATTTGACCTTTTCTGTTGAGCTTTACTCTTACTTCTTTAGTTTTGTTTTTACCTTTCCCTTCATTTTTTTCCCTTCACCCTTCTAGTTTCACCTTCCCCTTCATTTTTATGGCTTCAATTTTCCCTTCCACTCCTCTGTCCACTGATCAGCTGCACCGAAAAAACGAGGGGGAAAAGGGAAAATTTAGGGAATTTAAAAAAAAAAAAAATTAGGGAAATGACAGCGTTTGATTCCAGCTAGGGAAGCCCTGCCCGGCAGCGTCAGAGAAACCAAAACCTGCCCCCAAAAATTCACTGGAAAAGCTCCGAATGACAATAACTGAACACATCCTGGAAAAGCAAAATATACAAAAGCCCCCAAAGCATTGGATAATCCCACAGAAACATCCCCTGGATGATACAAAACCTAAAGGTGGCAGGGGAGCCAGGGTAAAAAGCAGCCAAAGGGATCCCTCAGCGCCAATTCCCGGAGCCAGGTGAGCACTGGGAGGGGCGAAGGTGGGACCTCGCAGCCTCTGGGAGCTGGGGATTGTCCCCCAAAGCCTCAGAGTGTTTTTTTAAGTCCTTTTTTAACAAATGTCCTTTTTTAACCCAGTTGCTGGCGGTGGCTCTGCTCCTGCGGCTCCACCACGTCTGAGGAGGGGTTAATTCTGTTACATTTTGGGTTTTAAGTTACTCAGTTACATTTTAGAGTTAACTGACCCCCTTTTCAGCTCAAAAAAAATTCCCTTTTCCCCCTCGTCGCCGGAGCTGCGAGGTGTTGGCTGCCACTGGCTTTGCTAAAATCACCCGGATTGAACCCAAAACCCCCCCAGGTCCATCCACGCCCCCTCCCCGTGCTCTGGAGGGGGGTGTCCCAAAATCCCTTATGCAGGTGAAGCGTTTGGGAAGCTGGGGAAGGGTTTGCCCTAAACTGACAAATTTTGGGGACCGGATGCAGATTTTGGGGAGGAATCTGCGGAAGCTGCCGGTCCTCAAGAGGTGCAAGAACTGGACAGAGCCTCAAGCCCCAAATTCTGCCCGTGGCCCCCTCGTTCCCCTCCACCTTCACCCCTGCAGTTGCTACAGAAGCACTAATTAGCTTATTTCTAAAAGAATTCATTAATTAGGGCCCGAAACAGGGTCCTCAGGTGTCGCCAAAGGGCAGCAAGGGATGGGAAGCGATTTCAGCCAGTCCCCGCTCTCCGGGCAGGAATGAACAACCATAATTCCGTATTTAGGGGGGCCACAGTGGAAACACCCCAGGAGGAGCTGCCTGAACCTCCTGGCTCGTTGGCACGTCCCCTCTGCGCCCACATCCGCCCGGATCCCCCCGGGCGCCGAGGAAACGCCGGCCGCAGAAGGATTTGCTGGGATCAAACCCGGTTCAACTCACTTTGGCACTGCTGACCCCCAGGAACTGGGATTTTGGCCCTGTCAGAGCCCAGGAGTGGCACTGGCACGGGGCCCTGCGGCTCGTTAGCGGTGACAAGCTCGTCCCCGTCACCAACGTGAGGATTTAAGGCCGAATCATCAACAATCCGCGTTTTACCGATCCCCCCAGGCTGCCGGGGGGGAGGAGGGGTGGTCCAAGGTCCATAGAGGCGAATTCCACGTGGGACAGGCGGCGCCGGGCGGTCTCCGGGCACGGCGCTACGCGTCGGGCTGGCCTTTGTTGGTCTTCTTGAGCAGCTTCCTCAGGTTCTGGGACATGAAGTAGGGCTTTTCTGCCGAGCCGTCGTTGCGCTCCAGGTCTTCCACTGCAAAGAGAAATCCCCGGCCCCGCGGAGGGGGCAGATATGGGGGTTGGTGTGATGGAGGCTCCTGGGACCCTCTAACAAGGATCCCAGATTAAATCAAGTCTCTGTGCTCATCGTGGAATGGGGATTTCTCCCTCTGTCACAGCAAACCCGGGAGTGGCCCACGGGGATTGAGAAAAAAGCAGAAATTTGGGTGTTTTGTTTCTCGGGGGGGGGAAGTTGAACAGAGCTGAGGGCAGGGGGGATCCCTCAGCTCTTCCCAACAGCTCTGGAGCCAATGCAGAGCGATTCCCCTCGGGATTTGCCCGATGCCCTCGCCAAGAGGAGCGTTCCCAATGTGCCAAGCGGTCGGAAAATCTCAGCCGTGGAAGAACAACACCCCAAAACCAAACAAAGCCACAAAGCCCCAGGCTTGCAGCGCCCAGGGGGTGTTTGGAGAGGGATTTGGATCCTTCTGGGATGGAAATGGGAGCGTCAATACGTGGCTTTGTCCTGGGAGGCTCTGGCTGGGAGCTGTGGTCGAGGCTGAGCCACAAGAGCTGTTTTTTTTTAAATCTTGATCATTTCTGGGCTATCTGGAGGAGAAATCCCGACCCCCCATGCCTGGAGTGAAACCCTCCGAGTCCCAGTGGCCACTGGTGACGGCTCCTGCCCCGGAGCGACGGCTGGGACAGGGGACAGGGACAAGCTGGGCTAAAGCAGCGGGTGCGAAGCCAAAGCTCTGCAACCTCGCCCGGAATCCTCCAGAATTTTGTGGTTTGCATGGAGACGGGGTGAGGAAAGGGGTGAGGAAATTACAAGGAAAGAGGTGAGAAAAGGGGCAAGGAAAGAGGTGAGAAAAAGGGCAAGGAAAGTTTCGCTGCTCTCGGCTGGAGCAGACACAGAGGAAACGCCCAGAGACCAGGTTGGGGCGGCGGAACCCGCTCGGCCCGTCCCACAAACCGCGCCCCTGCACGCGGGATCCCTCGTGCCAGCCGCGCCAGCCCTCCCTCCGGAACAAAGATCTCTGCGTCAAAACCACAATGATCTCCGAGCACCGTGCTCCTCGCTGGGCGCTACCGGGACCCCCAACAACTCCGGGCGGGTTCTCTCGAAGCAGGAACATGGATTTTTGGGCAGGAAGGTAGACTGGACACCACCGGGAGCTGAGGGTCGGCACCCACCACCCTTGAAGGACTTCCAGGGGACAGAGCGGCGCCGCGGAGTCGCTGCTGGGGTCAGGGGGCTGGGAGGGTCCTGCGGCCTCTGCCCAGCGCTGGGCCCTAGCCTTGGCTATCGGCGCTTTTGGAAGGTTCTAGGTGCCCCTTCAGCAGGATCTCGCTGAGCTCGGGGGACATGTAGTAAGGCCTCTCCAGAGATCCATCGTTTCTCTCCAGATCTTCACCTTTTCCAGCCCCGGGAAGAAGCGGCCATGAAGGGGAAGAGCGAAAAGCAGCAGAAGAGCCAGGGAGAGACAGGACAGAGGCGGAGGATGGAGAATGTGTGACCAGAGACATGGAAGGGGTGGAAAAGAAGGAAAATAGGGAGGAAAAAAAAGGGAAATTGAGGTTAGTTGTGGTTAATTCCACCGAGCCCAAAGCACCAAAACAGAGGGAGAGATGCAGGAGCCCACGGATGGGCTGGGGGTCTCCACTGCAGCAAGAGGGGGAGAGCAGGTGAGAACGCAGGTGAGGAGTCAGGAAAGGAAAAAGCAGGAGAAAACCCCACAGAGGGACCCCAGGATTGGGAGCAAACCCCCAAACTGGACATTCTGGGAGTCAGCCTGATGGGAGAGGGGGTTTTTGTTGATACTCACAGAAGCAGAGGAAGAGGGTGTCCACGCACATGCCGTACACGCTGAAGAACCCGTGGGCAATGAGGTAGGAGCCCACGATCACCGTCTGGAAGAGACACCGCGCACTGACGCCGCCGCCGGCAGAGAGCCCGGAGCCCCGGCCAGGAGCAGCAGGAGGAGGAGGAAAGTGCTGAATCCCACATTCCCCAGAGGAAGGAGGAGAAGTGAATAGGGCAGGACTGTTCGGAGCAGCCCGAGTGGGGACAAAAGGCCTCAGCCACCACTGGACGGAGGCCAAAGTGGGCAGCGCAGGCGGGCGCGGCGCCAGCAGCAACCAACAAAGGGCTCATTGCACCGGCGACCGGGAAAACACCCCCAACAAAGAAGGTCCTTGAGGCGCTGGGTGTGGGGAGGGGTTTGTGTGGGGCAGCTCTGTCCTCTCCATCCAAAGTCACCCGAAAGAGAGAGGGCAGCTCACCAGAATCGGGACCCAGTAGTAATTCAGCGGCGGCGCTGTGTCCTGGACCAGCTTTATCCGGTGGGTGAAGAAGAAGAAGGCGAGGATTCCTGGGAAAGCAAGGGATGGACATGGCTCTGGGATGGGTGGGCAGATGGAAAAGGGGATGGAAAGGAGCAGCTTCACGGGAGGGGTGACTTGAGCGGAGCTTTCGGGACAGCACAAACGGTGGCAGCAGCCGGATGCCCTGAGGAGAAACTTCCAGAAGCCAGCACTTACCCACGCTTCCCACGATGAGGAGCTTCCCAAGGAAGAAGAGGAAATCCGTGACTTTATCTAACACGGCCACCCTGGAGACAAGAGAGGGATGAGCCTCTGCATCCGCCCCCCGCCCCGAGTTCTGACAGAAGAAGCCAAGGCAAACGGGAGCCCGGTCTGGGGTGATTCCCCCAGGATCTCACCGGATGATGTTCCTCATCAGCAGGAAGAATGCATTCCGGGCCGAGGTGCAGAAGTTGGTGCCATAGATGGCGATCTGGGGCGGAAAAACCGGGCAGAGGAGAGAGAAACAGGGCTGCACTGAGTCCAGCACCCAGGGGATGGTGCAAATCCCACCCTGGAAGCGCTTCCTCATCCACTGCCGGGTCAGGCATCGCAGGGACCCGGAGCTGAACACTCCCACCCACACAGGGTCCTCCCCACACCACCGGGATACGGCTGAGGGCAAGGTTTTCCAGGCAAACAGCTGGAAAATGCCTCAAAGCTCCGTGTTCCCGCAGCATGGGGAGACACGATTCCCAGGGAAATCTTCGAGCCGCCCCCGTGGCAGCCCCAGCCCTTCGAGGACGCTGGTTTTGGGCGACTCTCACCATGATGTAGGCGTTCCTGTTGAGGAACTTGATGAACTTTTCCAGGCACCAGAAGCAGCACTTGAGGCAGCTCAGGAGGAACTTGGCAAACTTGTTCTCGGCGGCTGGAGGGCGCAGGGAGAGGGGTCAGTGCCAAAGCCAGAGGGGCCGGATCTTCCAGCAGCAATTCCAAGGTCCCTGGTGAGACCTTGTTGCCAGAGCATCCCCCCAGGCCCTGTTCTCAGCCCCGCTGGGGCCCAGAGTGCTCTTCCCACGCCCCCACGCGCTGTTGACATTTCCCGATGAACGGCTGCACGGCACAAAATTCCCTGGCACCGGGGCGGGCTGGCTGAGCCCGCAGCCACGGCGCATCTCTTGGCTCCTGCCCCGGGAAACACTTCACAGAATCACGGAATGGTTTGGGCTGGAAGGGGCCTCGCAGCTCATCCCATTCCATCCCCCACCACGGGCAGGGGCATCTTCCACTATCCCAGGTTGCTCCAAGCCCCGTCCAGCCTGGCCTGGACACGCCCAGGGATGGGGCAGCCACAACTTCTCTGGGAATTCCATCCCAGCACCTCACTGCCCTCCCAGGGAGGAATTCTTTCCTTTCTTGGAGAAAGAGGCAGCCACGGGATTCTAAAAGGAAAATCCCGATTCTCTCCTGAAATACCAGAGTGATTCCCCTGGACTTTAGCCCCGAGCTCCAGCACCGAGGGACGGGGCAACAGCCAACCCCACTCATCTCCCCATTCCCATCCCAGCGCTGGTACCTTTCAGCCGGTGGTCCAGGTACTCCAGTGTGACCCTGATGACCTGGACGATGGCCAGGACCAGCGAGCCGAAGGCCAGCGAGCCGGTGTGGTACCTAGGGATGGACCGCCCCGGTTAGAAGGGCACAACCTCCCGGAGCTCCCGGCCACCCTTGCGGGGGTGGACGCACCGGAGCGCGCGGCCGAAGGCGGAGAAGAGCGGGAAGGCCGGCATGTCGTCGGGCTTCTTGAAGGCCCAGTAGTAGGAGGCGAAGGCGCCCGCCAGCGTCACCTGGCCCAGTGCGATGACGAAGTTGGCGAGCCAGAAGAACATGAAGACGTTGAAGAACTGGAGCACAATGAGGTACTTGTGATAGGCGGTCTCACCGCCGTAGAACGCGAAGAGGCACTGGGCATCAGGGCACAGCTTGGTGACATTGCTGGTGTTGAAGGTCTGGAGAGGACACAGGACACCGCCGGTCAAGCCAGAGCGACCCCCGTGGTCAGAGACCTCGTTATCCCATTCAGTTGTCCAGAAGCTCAGACCAAAGTCTGCTCAGGGCACGCGACAGCTCAAAAGGAATGAACGGCCCAATGCACCCCAGCTTCTTCCACTGGGAAGAGCCCGCAGGCTCCAGGAATTCGTCAGGCAATAAAGATTCTCGTCTCTGACAGGTTTCGAGTTTCCCGAGCTCCTCACCTCGGGCCTGCAGGTCTGCCCAGAGAACGGGCACGCAGACTCGTTGAACACCTTGTAAACAGCCTCGTTGGAGGTGGACAGGAAGCTGCGGGTCACCATTAAGGAGAGGCCGTTCTCCAAACCCAACCCCAAACCCAAACCAGGCTCTGCTCCACTCTCCCCAAGCCCCCGCTCTTCCACCCCAGGGTTTGTTTTGGGTTAAACCTCAGAGATTTAAGGTGGATCTGCAAGCGGATCCTGTTCCATGCCTGGGGAGACCTTGGACTTCTGGGGAACAGGGATGCAGGGAGGAGGAAGAGGAAGAGGAAAGGATACACGGCAGTGCTGGCCCAGTAGGCGATGCAGAGGCACAGGAGGAAGAAGGTGCACAAGGGGAACAGCAGCGACGACATGACGTGACCAACGGCCCTGCGAGAAGATGGTCAAACCCCAGTTAAACCCCAGTTAAACCCTGGTAAAACCCCAGTTAAACCCCAGAGCAATGGGTGACAGCAGCCATGGGGACGGGGACAGCCAGACCTGCTGGCCTCCTTGATGAGGGCGATGGCGATGAGGATCCTCTTGCGCAGGAAGACGAGCAGCAGCACGATCACCAGCTCCAGCACGCACAGGATGATCACTGGCAGGGGAATGGGAGCCCCGGGCAGCGTGAGGGCCACCTTCGCCTTCCCCAGGAATCCCCCAGGGCACCGAATGCTCCTCTCGGGAACGTCGGGCACTGCCCCGTGGCTGGGCACCCAGCAAAGTCCCTCCTTCACATGGGAACTGCCCCAAAACCCGCTGTGACCCCCCCTTCCCGTGTGCTGCCCCGGGTCCCACCACAATTCCAGAGGAGGACGGGCACTTACGGAACGCCAGCCACGTCTGCCGCAGGTGGAGGTAGACACGGAGGTCGGTCTGGAAGCCCAGGTCCGTCAGGGACACGTCCGACCCCGCTTCCCCTTTCAGCTTGGCGTATTCCATGTAACAGTGGAAGATTCCTGCGGCAAAAAGCAGAAAATTGTCCTTTTTGCACGGATGCCGGCCGGGGAGGAGACACCCAGAAGGACGTGGCACATGAACTTCTGCAGGGCAAATCCCGCTGGAAATAGGGACAGGGAAACAGGGAAAAGCCAGGGAGAGGCTCCCAGCCCCTGCTCACCATATCCCAGCACCAGGATCACCATCACGATCATCACCCAGACCATGATCCCAGCCAGGAAGCGCAGCAGCACGATGAAGATCAGGCTGGCCACCATGGCGATGACGAGGCCTCTGCGGGAGGAAGGCACCCAGGTGTCACCACCCTCCCACCGTGCCCTGGCATCCCCCAGGCATGGGAACCACAGCGGGACGGGACAGGAGCGATGTCGATGATGGAAATCGTGGGAAATCCAGGGCAAGAATGGGAATCCCTGAGCTCTGCCCCGTGCTCACATGATGATCCAGTACCAGGACACTGTGTAATCCTCGAAGATCTTCATGGCCAGCTGCCGGGTCTCCAGCACCACGTTGGCTTTTCTGCAAGGAGACAGAAAATGCCGATGGAGAGGGAGCCGGGGGAGACCCCGAAAACAAGAAAATTCAACAATTCTGCACAGCAAATTCTCCGGAGTTGCCCTCGCTGCGTCTCCTTTGCCGCCCTCCGCTCCTGCTCCCAACATTTTGGTGCAGGATTTCTAAAGCAGCGCTAACAAAGCAGCTCTTAACGAGGGGCATTGGCCCGGGACTCACTTGGCCCCTTCCAGCAGCTCGGTGACGTTCCTGCGGCGCCCACGGCCGTCGTCGTAGGTGGTCTCGTTGCCCACCATGATGACGCCCTTCTTGGCCTGGATGGCCGGGAAGCACCTCCGTGCCACTGAGGACAGAGGAGGGGGCAGCTCAGCCGGGAAAACCAGCCCAAAGCCCCTCCCTGGAGTCCCAAACCCCGTGGGACCCCCAGAACCCCCAAACAGCCTCCGAAAAATCCCGACGGCAGCCAGCAAGTTGCTAACGAGCTCCTCGCTAATTGTGGACGTACGTGGGGTGCTGGGAATGAGCATGGCCGGACATTCCTTGTCCTTCAGCACCTCGAGGGGAGCCTGGGTGGGGACAACGAGCCAGACGTCAGCGCTCCGGGCAGGAATCGCCCCACGGCACGGGAACGCCGGCTCCACAACCCACCTTCCGCGAGTTCCTGAACTCGGGGGTGCAGAAATCCCGGTAATATTCCAGCGAGGAGGGGTTTCCGTAGGCGGTCAGGTACGTCATGTACCGGTCCGGGCATTTGCTGACGCAGATCTGGAGGGGAGGGGGACACCGGGGAGCTGCAGGCGGCGGCCGGCATTCCGTGGGGAATCCGGGGAACGCCGCGGGCCGGAGGGGCCGGGCCGTACCTGCGTGGTCGGGCACTGGAATTCCAGCAGCACCAGCGGGCTCGCGCACTTGACGATGTCAAAGTAAAAAAGGAAAGGTTTTTTCCTGCAAAACAAACCAAAACCGCCCGGTTTGGGGAAACCCCTGCCACACCCCCCGAGGAATTCGGGGTCTCTCTGGCGGCGCATCCGGCACTCACTCGTTGGGGGTCCCCTGCTGCCCGCAGAACTGCCCGCGGCTGTCCGTGGGGTGGATCACCTTCCGGGGGTCCCCATGGGTCCAGGCTGGGGGGCACAGGATGATGATGCTGTGGTCAGCCCCCGCCACAGCCCCCAGACCCTCGCCCGGCCGCTCTGGACGAGCGGGACCCCCCCGAGCCCCGGGACGTACCCACGACGCCGACCACCACGTAGCCCACGATGGCCACCACGAGCAGGACGCAGCAGACGATGTCAGTGCAGCCCCTGCCAGCGGGGACAGGAATTTGGGGACCACGGATTTGGGGACAACGGATTTGGGACAATGGATTTTGGGACCCTGGGGGGCTCTGCTCACCTGTCATAGATGGGACCTTTGAAAGTCGGGTCATACTTCTGTGGCGTTCCTGCGGAGAGGAAGAGGAGTGGGAATGGGGGACGGCTGGGATGGGAGGAAGGCACTCCTCATCCTCCTCGCCCCACAGCACGCAGCGAGCGGAGCAGAGGGAGCCGAACGCTTCCAACTAAATCCTCGGGATGAGCGGAATCGGGAGGAAAAAACATCTCCAGATGCCCATTCCCTGCTGCGGATCCCCCTCCCGGGCCCGGGAACGACTCCCTTGGAAAACTCCTTTCCACCAGTGTCTCTGCCCAAAAATGTCCCCGAGCGGCGCCAGGAGGGACCCGAAATCCCACGGGAACACCAGAGACGCGAAATTCCACGGAAGCCCCAAAGAGCTGCGGGGGCAGAGCGGGGCTGGGGGCGGCGATAC
>VZTI01000622.1:296309-324547 GCA_013397865.1 Struthidea cinerea | reverse complement strand
GGGCCTGAGCCGGAGGGCCCGTACGGCGGGCGCGGGGCCTCGGCCCGGCCGCTCCGCCGCCTCTGCCGCGGGCCCGGTTCATTGTCCTTATTCCCCTCATCGATGCCTTTTCCCCCCGTTCTCCCCCGCTCTCCTCCAGGCTCACTGGAAGGTCCGGAAGTGCCGCCCCCGGGAGCCGCCAGCGCCAGGTACGTCACTGCCGGGGCCGGGGGGACCTTGGCCGGGAGAGCCCCCCCGGTACCGGGGCTGGGGAGGGCTCAGCCCTGCCCGGGCACCGAGAGGGCGGCGGCGGGGGCTGAACTCGAGCCGAGAGGGCGAAAGGTGAAGAAAATCCCTTAGGAAGTAGGTGGAAGTGCTTTGGCGGCCCAGCCCGTGTCAGGGGGGCCCGGGGGCTGCTCCGGGGTGTCGTTTTTGCCTGGCACGGGGGCTGTGCCTTCCCCGGGCCCAGCGCCCCCCGCAGCTCCCGCCGTGTTCCTCGCAAGCGGCTCGTCCTGGAAGTGGGTCGGAAGCTGTGGGACTGGTGGCAGCGCGGTCCTGCCAGGCAGCGTGTGGCGGCAGTGTCACGGGCACATCGCAGCCAGGGCAGGTCACAGCGTGCTCGGGGCTGGCTGCGCACCTGAGCAGCAGCACCTCGGTGGAACAGATGTGCCCTCATATGATACGTACGTGCAGTTTCTGTCCAAAGCTCTGGCTGGCCTCTGGGCGCTGCGGGAGTGGCTCTTGCCCTTGGCATGGGCAGCTCAGCCCCCGGGCTGGGTCAGGGCTCAGCACATGTGGGTTCCCTTGCAGGGCTGGCAGTGGCACAGAGCGGGGTCTGGCCCTGGCACGCCGCAACTGCTGCTGGTGATTTTGTTCTGCCATAGCTCAGTCAGTTTTAGATGAAGGTGTTACCCCATCAAATTGTCTTTTTATGATTTTACGTTATACCCTTCCATGAGGGTGGCAGAATGCTGAAGGAGGCTGCCCAGAGAGGGTATGGAGACATTCCAAACCTACCTGGACGTGTTCCTGTGTCACCTGCTCTGGGTGACCCTGCCTTAGCAGGAGGTTGGACTGGCTGGTTTCCAGAGGTCCCTTCCAACCTTAACAATTCTGTGATTTATTTCTGGCAGGAGTGAAAACTCAGCCTGATGGGCAAGGTCGGGATAATCCTTGTTTACCTATCCCACCTTGTCGGTGCTCCTCTCCATCTGTACTACTGTGCACGGTTTTGTGACTGAAGTGCAAGTCTTAACTGGCAGGGAAAGATTGCTCCCATTAAAAATGTACACAGGAAAAATGCTCAACAGCAGCAATGGGGCAAATTGAATCCATCACAGAATTTTTGAGAAAATCAATCTGTCCCTTCCAAAGCATTAGCTTAAATAATATTTAAGAAACAGGGCATCTTCAAACATCCCCAGCTGCCAGGGGCCTTACCAAACAGTTATTTGCTGGTGTGGCTTCTGTTGTCAAATTTGACAGTTCTGTTCACAGCAGCACTCAGGTGTTAAATAGTCTGAACTTCCAAAAAGTTTTTTGCAGTGGTGGTTCAAACTTGCTGCAGTCAACATGCAATTATAGGCTAATTAGGGTTGGGTTTTTTTTTTGCCCTATGATAGCTTCGTGAAGAGGGACTTAGTAAATAGCTGTGTTGTGGTATTTTTAATAGAAAATTGCTGGCTGTAATTTTTTTTTCACTGAGTTTTTCCCACGTTGAACTCTGTGTATCTTATATGCAACCTCACTTCACACGGGTCATGCTAGGAAATTATTTTGCATACTAATACTGGAGATTTAGTACTTCCTTAGTTGAAAGGAAGTTTAGATAAAACATGAGTTCACTTGCTTTGTTTTTCTACTGCAATGAGCTGTATCCTTACTTCACTTTCCTTTGATAAATGCCTTCTGTATTTTCCTCTGTTTTTAGTAGTGGAAAGGATCAGTTCATCTGCAAATAGTGAAAGGCTCCCAGGGCTTACAGAGGGCAACAGATGTTTGATTACGTTGCCAGTTAATAACATAAAACAGCAATCTTGAAATATTTTTGTGCACTAATTTTCATGCTGAATTTGTGTAATTGTTATAATAGTGAGCCTACTTGCTCCTAGCATGTCCTAAGAGACACAAATCTAGTGAATAAATACACAGTCGTGTATTTTATGTATACATGTGTACACAGACATATTTTTGTTTGAAGCAGGACCAGATAACCAAACGGATGGTTTCCTTTGAGAAGGGCACTGAGGCCTTTGTAATGTTTGAAGCTGAAGTGTACTTTTATTTATTCAGTTATAAATATCTGCCTTTATTCTGTGTACTGAGAGAGGTGTGCTCAAAGAGGAGTGAAAAATGTGACCATTTTAGTGTAGTCATTCCCAGGCCTCCCTGAGGTTTTCACAGCACTGAGCTGTGCTGTGGCACATGCACCCCTTCGATGCAGGGAGTTTAATACTAATGCTGTAAAATCGAGTGTGTGTAGGGAAGGATGCCAGGATTTGTGTTCCTTTGGTTCTCTGCTCATAGTAGAAATCATTAGTTGTGCTCACACACTACTTTTCCACAGGAGATGGGCTTCACTTAGTGCTTGAGTGGGCAGTGGGGACTTCTCATTTCTCTCAGGCCATGGTTTCTGGGTATTTATATTCCATCTATAACTACATGGTTAGAAAAATAAATTAAAACCAAACACACTAATTGAAAATGTAGTAAAACAGTAATATCTTGTGATAATTAGTTAAAGTCAGAATGCTCTCTGTTAATTAAATGCAAGTGGGATATAGATTTTGGAAAAAAACCCCTGCATTTCCAATTGGAGCAGTAGATAAAGGCATTGTTGGTAGCAGTCAGTGCTATTAATCTCATGTTGTGTAAATAATTCCACAAAACACCATTGTGGACACATATCCCTGTCTTGGTGTGCGGACGGCGGTGCTGCCCAAGAGCACATCTGTGCGTTTGTATGTGCTGGAACTGCTTGTTCTCCTTTTCTCCTCTGTGCAGTTTCCCAGCTGAAAGCACCTTTCTGGTGTGAATTACACGTGCTCCAGCATATTGCTGCCAGTGGGCTGGCAGGTCCAGAAAAAGGTGTTAAATCTTTCAGTTTTGGGTCTGAGCAGGGGACTCTTGAAAATGTGCCCGGGCTTGAGCTGGGAGGCGTTACCTTCAGATGAGCACATTATTGAGACAAAGGAAAGTACAATCCAAAACTGAATATGGAAGAGGAAACATTTTTAGTTCATGCTAAAACTTTTGTGTCAGTCACTATCTGATTTTCCTGAGCCTGATTTGGGATGAGGGGCTGAGTTGTGCCTGTAGCATGTGATGACAGGCAGTGCAGGGGTGGTTGAGTGGAGTGAGGGGAAGCAGTATCAGGAATAATTAGGTTTATATCAATTGTGCTGCTCCCTTTCTTCCTGTGGTCCACTCCAGTCAAGCAAAAACCCCATGGGATGAGCACATTTGAGGTAGGAGTGTGCATGCAGTCATTTGGGATGCTTGGCACGGCTGGAGAAGGCGGCAGACATTCACTCAGCGGAAGCTGGTGGGATTCAGGAAGTGTGGCTTCAGTGCAGGGAGTGCTGCTGGAATCCAGGGGTAAAACTATGAGGAGTTGGTGTTAGAGCTGCTCCTGTAAATCCCGGAGCTCCATCGTGTGGTGGGAGCTGTGCAGGCCTGAGCTGCAGCCTCGGGACTGGGTTTGGGAGCTGGGGCTGCTGAGATTGTCCAGCTCCACAGTTCGAGTCCGTTTGTCCCCTTTCACTGCTTTGGGGATTTTAAACACATGCTGACGGGAAAAGCAGCCCTGTCTCTCATGGCCTGTGTTGTGCTGGAGGAGTGAACGTGCGGGTGCATAACCCAGAGCTCCTGTGCTGCACTGGGTGTGACATCATCAGCACGGTGACTTCAGCAGCAGGGAGCCTTTGCAGCTCTGGATTCACTGGGGATGAGAACATACCAGATCAGTAGAGGCTGTGCCAGGAGCATAATTTGTCAGGCTTCCCGGGCTCTGCCAGTGCCAGAACCCCCTGATGCATGGTATGAGAGAAGCAGCACACAGCAGGCCCTCAAGGGGACCTGGCAGACCTCATCTGTCACAGAACATGACGTGTAGGTGATACAGCTTGGAAAGGCTGTTAGAAATAATCCATGAGTTAAAAATGCCCCAAAGTGCAGGATTAATGTAAAGCAGAAGGTTTATTACCTGGACTTTGCAGGAATACACAGGTAACAGAAGAAAAAAGCAGAAGGTAACCTGAACTTCTTCCAAAAATAAGATTTTGACTAGAATTTTATTTCTTTTAATTACACACCCCTCTAGTAGTAAAACAAAACAAAAAGTAGTACGTGAGTGATGTAAGATAAGATATAATTGCCTTTCTGCAATAGGTAGAGGACAGGTTACCTATCACCTTTCATAAAGTGCATTTGCTACCGAAGGAGGCTTTCCTCATGGCCTGTGTGCACTTCACGGTCCCAAGCCAGACTGACAGCATAGCAGTTGAAGTTAAGTAATATTTTTTCAAGGACATTTTTAACCTTAAGTAACAGCATTTTCAGACCTGCAGCAGATGAAGGGCTCCTGTTTCAGAAAGGTGGAAGGAGGCAGATTCCTGTGGACTGAAGTGCTGCAGGTACTGAACAGGAGCATCTAGTGGTGGCAGTACAAAATGGTTCAGAATTTCCAAGCATAATCCTGGATTGGGCAGTCCTGCTGTCAGCGGAGATAAAAATAAGAGTTGTTTGATATATCTCGGGTTGTTTAGGTTTGCAACTAAACCTTGTCTAAAGGTGGAGAAATGAAACAGATGAATTTCTAGGTTTATTATAATCCCTGTGTCTTTCAGGCTTAATTTTAAAAAGGAATTCAGAAGCATTGCCTTACATGTTTGTAGACTTTAAACAGGTGTGTAACACCTGTCCAGGTTTTCAAAGTGCTTCGAACATTTTCAGTATATCACAGAACCATCAGCTTCATCCTAAAGCTCCTTCAGAAACTAAATGTGGGACTTCATCAATTTCGTGGGGTCACTGTCAAACTGAAGATGCGGAGTTGGTGCTGTGCAGCTCAGCTCCCTGGCCAGGCTGCCTCTCCCACTGAGGAATGGGAATTCACAGGGATTCTGCTCAGCTGGTGAAGGCTTGGATGCAGGAACAGGGAGCTGAAAGGAATGTCAGCTTCCCTGCCGAATGTCAGCTCTGCCTGAGCTGATTTAAAAGGATGTGCTGGGGACCAGTGCTCTGTAAAGGTTTGACTCTGGCCCAGAGCTTCTATTCTGATTTATTCCTGCTTTGGCCATCGGGACCAAGTGCTTGTGTCTGTGCTGAAGTTCTGGTAGATGTGTAAGTTAGCAAAAGCAAATAACGGGATTTATACCAGTTAAAAGCAAGATTTTAAGGTTGATTCACCCAAATTTGTCATCGCTATTTGTAAAGGATTCTGTAGTAAGGCGCTGAGGGGGCTGGAAAGTAATTTGATTTTGTGTCTGTCCAAGGAATAACGTCATCCCTTTGTGTGTGAATGCACGGGATCACGCGCTGTGTGCTTGGCAAGGACACGAACGTGCACGAGGGTGCTCTTGTTCTATCAAGGCTTTGTTTGGAGAGTGGGCCGAGGACAGCAGTGTACAATTGGGATCGAGTACTAGTAAAATGTATTTAATGTTTTAAAAACTGCTTTGCTCTACTATTGTATAAACTACCTGGACAAACAATCATTTTACTTTCCAGCCCTGTTCTCGAGCTGTCCTTGCTAAGAAGGGGATTCTGAGTCACACATCTGTCTGGCAAGTGTTTTCATTTCAGTATTCTAAGAGTTTTTTACTTCAAGATGATGTTGAGCTGTGTTAATGTAGAAATTGGCTTTAAAGTTACGTCAGCAGCAGTTGGAGAAACTCAAACTTCTTTCTGTTGGGAAAGCACATATTTTCAGTGGCCTTTTGGTAAGGCAGTTTAACAATTAAATGTCAGGGTAGAGGCCATAATCTTATTGAGTTTTGTTTCTAATAAAAGAATTCCTGTGCACAAGACTTAATGTAATTTAAGACTGGCAGAAAAAGCTCAAAGCAGTACTTTTGACAGTACATTATTTTTTTTTTTTTGAGCTATTGTTACAATAGGTGAAAAGGTCACTCTATGTAATAATACTTATTTAATCAGAATTACAAATCTTAGGGCCTCATCCTGATCCATGTAAGTCAGTCACATAGCTATGGTCCTAGATTTCATCTTTTTTAAGTTCTAAAGGGGAAGAAATGTATGTCTGCCTACAGTGTTTCTGATAGACTTTTCTTGTGATTTCAGGTGGGAAGTTACATCTGTGGAACACGACTAGTGATGTAACAGAAGTTTAATGGCTATAGTTGCTGTGACTGCTACAACTTGCTTACTTAAGACCCAAGCAATTGGTAAAATTTTGAAATTAAGGAACCTTATTACTAAAATAACTTCCTTACATGACTAGGGGAGCGAGGGGAAGGCTTTTTCTATGGTGAGTATTACAAATGCTGTCTGCAACTGGCCTGACTTGTCTTGACTGAAGCAGCAATCTTCCCCCAGCTCTGAAGATGCCTGCACTGTGGGATGAGGTAGTAGGTTGTATAGTTTTAGGGTCATACCCACCACTGGGAGATAACTATACAATCTACTGTCTTTCCTAAAGCAGCAGATAATCAACAATGGAAGCTTCTCAGTTTTAAGCTCAATGTCAGATTTTGCTGAACTTCTGTACTTGTAGTGCTTATGATAGGACAAAAGACTTGTGTAATAGCTGTGGGAATTGTGTTTAGATTTTTATAGTTCTTGGAAAAGCTAGGTTATCACTCTGCATTAATTTTCCTGCTCTAATGAATAAAAAGTTAAAAATGGATTATTCCTGTATGTGTATGGTGGGGTAATCAAATATTAATTACTGGTGTTCCAGTTGTTGGGGTGTTGAACTTTGCTCAGTGACGTATCAAACATCCTTCAGAATGAAACTGGGGCTGGCTGTGTGAGCTCTTTGCTGGAGTGTGTGCTTCTCTGTCAGAGTGAGGTAGTAGATTGTATAGTTGTAGGGTAGTTATTTTACCCTGTTCAGGAGATAACTATACAATCTATTGCCTTCCCTGAGGAGTAAAACAAACTGCGCTCCCTGCAGTCAGTCGTGGGCTAAAAATACTCACTGAGTGAAAACGGATAAATCAGGGTTGTAAAGCATCAGTGCCAGAATGTACAGGACTGACAGTCAGTGTGGATGCTGCAACCCCCACAGGATCTGTTTGCCTTAACGTGACTTTTCTCCCAAGGTGAGTGGCACAGTGCTGGCTGGAGACAGAAAATGCCCGTGTTCTAGGTAGAGAGTGGAACACTGCACAGGGGGGAGTTACTCCAAGCCAGTCAGGAGAATGTAAAATACAGGTAGCTCAAGCTTGTACATTGTGACTTGAACTGTTTTGACACTCCAGTTTCCATAATGCATTAAAATTCCATGACTCCCAACTGCTTGGTGAAAGTTGGAGGGAAAACTTAAAATTACCCTTTTTTAATAAGTCTGCACATTTTTCTCCAGCTTTTCCAGATTTAATGCAAAATTTAAGTGTTGACCAATTTTGGCCAAAACTGACCTCTCACCTTTCTGGGGGGGTGTGAAGCTATGGAGTTGGAGCATCCAAGAGCCAGCACTTTTCTCTGAGGTGGTATTGTTTCTGTAGAAAGACTTTCCAAGCTTATTGCATTCTCTTTCCTCCTGCTGTCCTTGGTGTACCCAGTCTGTAACTGGTTCTGTGCTAGCATGCCCAGCAAGCAGCTTGCTGTAGTAACAAAAATCCTATGGAAATAAATGCTTTTTGGGATGGCAAGTTTAGCTTAGCCAGAGTGAAAATGGAGCCATTCACAGGTGTTACAAGGAGTGAGCCACTGTTTGTAAGTGCTGACAGTGTCCCCCTGGAGTGTGTGCCCAGCCAGGGCAGAAGACCCAGAGCAGCTGGTGAGCTAAAGTCCTCCAGAGGGTGAAGAACTGCACAGAGGAAGTGTTGGGCTCCTAGGAAGAGGTAGTAGGTTGCATAGTTTTAGGGCAGGGATTTTGCTCACAAGGAGGTAACTATACAACCTGCTGCCTTTCTTAGGGCTTTATTATAACACCAGGACCATTTTGGCTCCAGCCTACAAACCTCTGCAGCTTTGGTACATGGAGAGAAAGGACTTTCTAAGCGTGTTGAGGCTTAATGAAAGCTGTGTCTTGGCAGATTTGGTCCCGAATGGAAGTGTAGGAATGCTAGCTGGAACCCAGCACGGTGACATTGGGGCTGCACGTGCCGCTTTGGGGACACTGGGCTGTGGTCTCCTTGGTGTGGTAAGTCAGAGGCTGTGTTGGGAAGGAGCTCCTTCCAGAATACGCTGGAGGTTAGGATGGAGGTGTTGTGAACTTGTTAACATTGAGGTACCGGTACTGTGTGCTCACAGGGAGCTAAAATACATCTGCCTTTGGCTTGGTGCACTTCAGGGGGAAAAGCTCCAGTTTTCCTTCCCCAAGAGAATTGGATTCCAGCTCCCCTGAAATCTGGTGCTCTTTCACCAGGCATGGGCACTCCGAGTGAAACAAGCTCTCAGTGGCACATTACTTACGGTCTTGCAGGGGGGAAGTTTCCAGTTAAAAGTGGTGGTGTGGTTTCTCATGGAATTGTTAAAATGAGTCCATGCTTTCTGATGTGATTGCACTGCACCACAGTTGAGTTGTGGTAGGGCTCCAGCTGGACACCGTTCTGTGGGGTACAGAGACTTCATGGCTGAGCGCCTTGTAGCATTAATACGCTGTGCTTACACCAGCCACTATTTAAACTGCAAACCAGACACAATCCTAGATCATAAACATGTTAACTATTGCTTATATTGAACATTTTTGTATGAATTTAACTGTACTTTTTTCTGTTTTAGTTAATAAAACACAGCATTTTGTGCATCTGATGGTGAATTGCCTTTACTTTCTCCAAAATGAGGACATGAGTTCTAAAGGTCGACAGTGTGCCCACATTGAAACAAACTCGAGGCCATGTTTGGTCTTCACTGTAATTCTGTCACTCTAATTATAGTGTTAACTAGAATTGGTGTTAATTATTCTAGTGCTAACTAGACATTATTCTGGCGTTAACTTCTGTGTAAGAGCTTTGGTAGGAGACTTCACTGTGGGTGGGGAATAAGTATTTACTGCCGAGTGTGCAGGAACCCTGCTTACTCTAGACCTGGTTTCTGACCATGAGTTCAAATTGCTGCACAAAAATCTAGACTTTAGTTTTAACATAAATGCAGCTGGTAAGGTATCTACAGGTAAGGCTCAGGCAGAGAAACACCAGTGAGTTTGATTTTGGCAGTACCAAATGCCTTAAAAGCTCCAGTATACCTAACATTTTATAGCTACAAGGGGTATGCTTCCAAAAGGTTTGAATAATCTGTGCCACCCACTGCAGCTGCTGGTTTAGCAGTTTTGTCTCACCAGGTAGTTTCTCACCTTGACTTCTCTGTGGGTTCCACCCACTACATAGGATCTGCTCGGTGAGGCACAGGGTTGGTTTGCCTTTTCCGTGTGTGTATTCTGAGGGGTCCAAGGATGAGGTGACAGCATGTCAAGAATGCTTGTAATAAAGAGTGGTTAAAGAATGCGCAGCAAGCAGTGCAGGAAGGTTTGCAGTAGCAGTAGAGACTTGTTTACCACCCATAGTGCAGTGATCGTGTCATGGTGGTCTTGGAAACATTCCAGTGTTGCTCCAAAAATAGAGAACACGGCTCCAGCACAGCTCCACATCCCAGGAGGATTATTTGTGTGCTGTGCCCTTCCATGCAGAAAGGTGTGCTCTGAAATCTCCCTGTGGTGTGAAACCTGAGACCTGTTGGGCTTTTCCATGAGAGGCACCACTGCTAATAAGCATCCCTGTGCTTCCAGAGGGGGCTCGGGGAACTTGGTGCATTAAAAATTCTCTCCCTTGTGTTGAGAACTTGGGTCCTGGCAGCTGAGAGTTCCCTTCTGCTGTGTCCAGCTCTGGGATCTCCAATAGAGGAAGGACCTGGAGCTGCTGGAGCCAGTCCAGAGGAGGCCATGGAGCTGCTCTGAGGGCTGGAACCCCCCTGCTCTGGAGCCAGGCTGGGAGAGCTGGGGGTGCTCACCTGGAGAAGAGAAGGCTCCAGGGAGAACTCAGAGCCCCTTGCAGGGCCTAAAGGGGCTCCAGGAGAGCTGGAGAGGGACTGGGGACAAGGGCTGGAGGGACAGGACACAGGGAATGGCTTCCCACTGCCAGAGGGCAGGGCTGGATGGGATATTAGGTAGTGGCAGTGCTGGGTTAATGGTTGGATTCTATCTAAAGGGCCTGTTGGAACATGAGAGATTCTGTGACATCTTTATGCCCAAAAGCCCTTCTTGCTCTGTCCCCTGGTAAGCAGCAGGCTGGACTCAGTAATAGGTGCAGACAGGTTTTTGCTCTGCAAGACAAATGATAAAATACCTGATACATGCAAAGGGGAAAAAACAAACCCCTTGAGAGAGAGGAAGACAAGTCTCAGATACACTGGTCGAGAGACCAGTGAGACAAGTCCAGCTGAGATTATTGCCTTCAGCTGAGCCTCCCAAAAGACAACAGACATCCCTCAGTTCTAGAGACAGAGCATGGTGTGGCCTTCAGCCCTCAAGCTGAAGCTGTGTATTTAATGTCATAGTTCTGTAAAGATGAGTCCTGGCAGGAGCTACTGGAGGCATCAGATGTCAGTGTGTGTGTTGTTGCAACACGAGAAATCAGATTTGTTTTTATTTGTTCTATTGGTTGTAGTGGAATTGGATTTTTAGGCTGGTTTGTTTCAGACACTTAAAACCACTCCAAGTGAAGAGGCATTGGAAAATCAGACACTGTTCCAGCCTGTTGTATTAAAGCAATATTCAAAATAAAGCTATTACAAGCCATGTAATGCTACTAAGGACTGTATTTTTGGAGACTGAAAAGGTCCTTTCTGAAATAGGAGAATGTTTCTGAAAAAATACTCCTTTGACATTAAAACTCTCCTAATACGGATGATGTCAAGCTGATTAGTTAAACCCAGCACAGGGTAAAAGCAGGGAGAAGGATCAAGTCATGGAAGTCCCAGTTCTGTGAGGGAGTTTGCTGCTCCCTGTGTCCCTCACCTTATATATTGTACACCCTTTAGTGCACTCCCAACAACTCTGTGTAAATTAGGGGAAAGGAGCGAGCGGTGCTCAATCAATGCCAGTGTCCCAACATGCTGCCACGCGTTAAACCCCATTCTCAGCTGGAAGTGGCTCCTCCTGCAGTAGCTCCCTGAGATGAGGAGGGATAAGGAAGAAAAGGAGAGGTGTAGTTTGAACTTCCCAACTCCTGCAACAGTCAATTTGTCCCTGGCTCACACTGTGCCTGGTGAGGCTGGGGCCTTATCCGGCCTCCTAGACACGGAGACTAGACAGAATAAGGGAATAAAGGTGGGGATTTATTTGAAAGGCCTTCAAAGGTACCAGAGGCTACTGCCAGGATGGACCCCAGGATGGATGGCAGGTCACGAGTTCTTCACACTTTTATAGGTTTGGTTCATTTGCAAATCAGGGCTAATTCTCCAATTAAAGCTTCAGTTAATGAGGTAATTTCCCCAAGCTTGCCCCCCCTTTTAGAGTCTTTGGTTTACACATTTTGGGCCTAGGACGGTCTGAGTGTCCTTGGAAAGCAGGTCTGGAGAGGCTTTGTTATGTCTAACTAGCATGAGAGAGCAGAAATTAACAGGCTACAAGAAACCTCAGAGCTACACACTAAATAGTACAGAACTTGAAAAATATAAAAGCTAAAACCTGAGGCACCAGGCTGTGGCTGGTGCTGTTGGGTCCTGGTGCATAACAACACTGAAGGGTCTTTCTGCAAAAGAGCAGCCAGAGCCTTTCCTCGATGTTTATTTTACAGAGAGAAAGGCTGAGGCTGTTTTTAGAGCCTGATGTAATTCCTGATGGGTTCTTCATCAGCTGCCCAACACTGCCCCGATTGCCTTATCCTACGTGCTGCAAGGAGAGGGGATGCACAGACAACACAGCAGATCTTCCTCGGCTTAGGGCAAACCTCATCAGACCAATGGAAAAAACCCACAGGTAAGTGAAATAGGTGGAACATTAGGCCTGAGAATAGCTAGGGAGTGTGAAATCAGCAGAGCACATGAGTATCTGAAGGATGCAAAGGCAGGAAATAGGATTCTTGTTAAAGGCTGTTAAAAAGTTTCAGCTGACTGTCACAAAAATGTGCAGTGAAATATGTGAAACTACTGTGCAGAGAGTTGGAGTGGGTGCAGTGCCAACGAGCAGCTCTGCAAAGCTGTCCTTTGACAGGAACAGACGTGTTCAAACCCGGCTTCAGCTGAGTCAAGGGAAATCCTTCCCTTAATCTCAGGACAGGATTTCACTTTGAACTCAGAATAATTCACAGAATCTTGAATGGCCCGAGTTGGAAAGGACCCATGTGGATTATTGAGTCCTACTCCTGGCCCTGCACAGGAGACCCCCAAGAATCCCTCCCTGTGCCTGAGGGTGTTGTTCAAATGCTTGATTGAAACAAAGTGAACCATTAACTCCTCTTTACATTAATTAACATATTAAGAGAAGTCTTAGCTAAGATACTAATTATTATGTATTCTTAATTATATTAACATACTATAAATTAAAATATTTTGAAATAAAATTATTAGAATTGTTAAGTTTCACGTTTCAGCCCTAGCAAAACCTGTGTTCCCACTGGAACTGAACTCCATTGTGTTGCAGAAATTCTGAAACGTGGCCAAGAAATTCCAAGATTACCTTCTTAAAGAAAAAATACCCACTACTGCTTGTCCTTCAAATCCCATCCAGCAACCGCAGTGTTGTATTTCAAGCAGGGCCAACATAGGAGTTTTCCTTTCAACTGCTCTTAAACGTAGGAACTAAAAATCACAGAATCTTCTGAGCTGGAAGGGACCCGTGGGGATCATTGAGTCAGCTCCTGGCCCTGCACAGGGCCCCCCAACAATCCCACCCTCCCCAGTTCCCCTCTATCCCCTTTCCTCTGGAGCCAGGCTGGGAGAGCTGGGGGTGCTCACCTGGAGAAGGCTCCAGGGAGAGCTCAGAGCCCCTTGCAGGGCCTGAAGGGGCTCCAGGAGAGCTGGAGAGGGACTGGGGCAAGGGCTGGAGGGAGAGGACGCAGGAATAGATGGGATATTGGGAAGGAATTGTTCCCTGTGGGGGTGGTGAGGCCCTGGCACAGGGTCGGATGTTCATTTTCCAGCCCCAAACGTGTTCACTGTCGGACAGATAAGCCGTGACAAGTGTTTTTCCTACAATAAAATAACACATCATGAAATAGAGCTGGCAGGTCCGGGTCTCCACGAGCTCTGCTCAGCAGTGTTTGAAGCTGTGGAGCTCAGGGCTCCGGGAGAACGCCCCTGCTGCCCTTTGGCCAGCGCAGTTCTGAGCACTGTTGATGGCTGCACGTGGGAGGGTTTCCCTGTCAGTGCTGCCTTACAGCTGATAAACAGCTCAGATTTTACTGCCGGTCCCACGGACAGATTTGCACTATTGCAGTAATGGATTGCTGTGCAGATAATGCCCCAAAACATTTTCTCGAGTTGGTTCACGGCCAGGGAGGATGGCAAAGGCACTTTGAAAATGAAGCTGTTTCTTGCCCACCATCGATGACCTAATGAGACACAGTCATGAGATAAGGGTTTGCGTCACCATCTTTTATGTAAATTCTTTTTTAGGGCTGGTAAGGGAGTGTTACAGTTGGCCACTTCATAAAGGAAAACAAACAGATGGAGCTCTATTTTTAGTCTTCTGAGAATATAACTCACAAATGCCATTTTTCCAGAGGTGATTTGTTGAGTTTCCACATTTCTGCGTATGGTCAGCAAAGCTTTTAACGTGGATTTGCACGTTAAATTCGTGTGACAGTTCCATACAAACCTTTGGAAGTGTTGCTTCTGATACCTAACAGAAAACACAGATAGCTTCTAACATGCATCTTTGGGAGTTTCATCAAAACTTGGTCAGTTCCAACGAAGCATTTTGAAAACTGTTAACTACAAATGGGGCGAGTAACCAAACCAAACTCTATTTTCTCTACTGCCTAAACCATGGTGAAAATAACCTTCCCTCACATTTTTAGATTCTTTACTGGGCACATTTAGTGGATCTGTTATTGCTTGGGTAGTTTGAGTGGGTATTTTCTTTGTACAATAATAAAACCCCAAGCAAATCTTTACAAGGTGTACCTGTAAAACATTCGTGTTTTAGCACTATTTACCCAAATAAAAGTGATTTTGATATTTTAGGCATTGGCAGCAGCTTTACTGCCCAGGTAGCTGCTCTCAGCAGTGTTGTTCCAGAACTCTTGTGCCAGGAAAAGAAAATAAAAAATAGGATTTTAGAGGTGGTGAAGCCAATTCAAAGCATTTAATGCTCAAGGAAGCAGTAGCAGATTGAACCTCTCTTCTGCCACGACAGCCCCAGGTCTCTGAGCTGATGGTGTTATACATTCAAAGAAACTGTAAATATAAGTGTAGGCTGCTGGGAGAGTTTTCAAAACAAATCAGTGTAGTCATGGTTTATGTTAACTTCTTCGAAGTAAAAGTCACTAGAATATTCAATTTTGTGTTTTTTCTCATGAAACAGGTCAGAACTACGTACCATGCAGGGAGGGGTTGTGAGACTACCATCATGTATACAATCAGTTTGGTGTTAAAAACAGTAGCATCAGTCAGGAACATCACCAGGAGCTGCTCCTGGCCCAAGAACGGCCCGTGAGCTGCCCTCTGGTCAGCAGTCCAGCCCCCCACATGGCAGGCCGGGGCCGTTCCTGCCTCCCAGCCTTTGCTGGCAGGCCGTGGCTGAGGAGAGCTGCTCGGGCTCCGTGTCCCCAGGCTGGTTTGGCTGGTGCCCGTGCAGGTTCCCCTCGGCGTGTGCCAGCACTGGGCGTGCTGGCTGCTGTCCCTCGGTACCCAAAGCGATGCCCCGTGTTTGCAGATGGGCGTCCTGCTCCACCTGTGTGTGGCACGGTCACAGCAGGAGCCTGCTGCTGTGGGGACGTTAAAACACTGCCAGCTCTCCAGGTGAAGGTGGTCAATCCAATCCAATCCAATCCAATCCCACCTGGGGTGTTCCTGACTCCCTGTGGCAGTGCTCCCTCTCTCCTGCTGTGTCACACCATCAGGGAGGGCCAAAACAGCTGTGAGCCATGAGCCCACCCCTCTAGCACAAACACCAAAGTGAAAGTGGGGGAAGAAGCTCCCAGACAAACCCAAACCAAGCTTCTGATCCACCTTTTCGGTGCCCTCTCTGGGTTCCATCCTGGTTCTGTGTGCTGAGGCGGAACCCACCCCATGAGCCTGCTACAAGCCGTGGTGGGGAGCACAGGATGTACGGACAGACCCGGACAAGCACGCTGGCAGGGGAAGCAGAGCCCAGCTCTCCCAGGTGGTAATCCTGCCCGCCGGGCATATTCCCTCCCCCGTGGCCTCTGGGCCATGAAGAGAACATGCCAAAGCCTGCCCAGGTTGTATTTTTCATGTTCAGTAAAATTCAAGTCAATTTGTGCCAAAAACTTTCAGGATTCTCCCTCCCCTGTCCTCCGTGAGTTATGCTTCCTTGAAGAACCACAACCCTCTCTAAGTACCTTAGAAATGCACCATAAGCATTAAGCCAACACTGGATGATAATAAATGAGGCCAAATTACATGCCAGGATGTGCTGGTGATAATGTTTTCCACTGAAGACAGGAGCAGTGAAATTTTCCAGCACAACAACAGAGGCACTGTCCCCCCACCCCACACGAGTGACCTTTACCTGACCACCCCGTGCCTGTCCAGCCCCAAACCTTCCCCATGTGACGACGTCCCCACAGGTGACACCCGGAGCAGCCGGGGCAGTGCCGAGGGTGGCCAGCCCGGCGCTGGCTGACCTTTAAATCCATCTTGTCTTGTTTGCATGCCCAAGAGGAAATCACATGTGTGGCACGAGCCTGACCCAGAAATATTGCAGGGAGTAGGATATTTTGTGCGAATAAGGAAGGGCAGGGTCTGCAAGATGAATCACCAAAACAATAATTATCCTGAGGAAAAACCTTGGAGGGTGGATTAGCCGTGATAACTGCCCTTTCAAGGTAACAACAATGCGAGCCGTCAGCTCTTCTCGGTGGCGAGGGACACAAAATGCTATAGCACAGAGCTTAAAAATAAAAATGATGGAAGTTCATGAGAAGAGATTGCCCAAGGAGGCATCCTTCACTTCCCAACTGCTCCGGCTTCAGCCTGCGATTGTTATACAATCTGCCACAAGAATTGCTCCAAAAAATATTTTTAGCACACCAGCAGCTTTCAGTGAAAATAAATAAAGGGCCAGACAGTTGCTATAAAGACAGGAAATAAACTTTAGAAACTCTTTAACTTTTGGCTGAGCCGGGCAACTGAATTACACAGTTCCTGAGCGTGCATGATTGTCCCAGATAAGATGAGCTCTGATAGTTTTCTCTTCTCTTTCCGATCAGCCCAGTTATAACATCACGGTCAGTGCTTTGTGACCGGGCACACCTGGAGCCAACGCCAGGGCCGGGAGTCTCGGGGTGCTGCAGTCGCTGGTGTGTATTTCCCATGGCTGTGCCATCTGCAGGCGCAGGGCTCACGGCCAGCACCTCCCACGGGCAGTGCCGTGCCCGTTCCCAGCCCCGGAGGGGTTTGGCCACAGCACATCCCCGGAGCAGTGTCCCCTCCTGCCCAGCCCACCCCGCCCGGCTGGGGCGCAGGAGCAGCGGTGCCTCCCGAAGCGGCAGGGACAGCTCTGCTTGCCTGGAACTTGAACTGCTCGCAGGAGCTTCAGGCGCCCCAGGGATGGGCAGAGCCCCGGTGGCAGCGAGGGAGACGGGACCTGGGCCCCCCAAGAGCTGGGAAGGGGCAGCAGCAGCTCCAGCCCCTGCAGAGCCCACTGCGGGCAGTGCCCCTGCCCAGGCCGCCCATTAATGAGCTGCTGCTAATCAGCATCACCGCGCCCGAGCAGCAATGAGTGAAGGCCCGGCTCTGGCTCCCGATCTTCCCATCCTCGTTGCTGAGCCAGTGCTGTGCTCAGCCGGGGCTGCCTTGGCTCCGTGCTCCGCGCTGCCGCGTGCTCAGTCGCGACACATGTCGGGGGGGTGACAATATTTGGCCGCCTTTCAGTTTTACACCCGGTTATCCGCCTCAAGTCTGCTGTGAGCAGCAGCGGGGCACAGCCTTGTCCGGGCTGATCCCCACCTGCCCCCGGGGCTGAAGACAGTGCTGGCGTGCCTCCTGCTTCCCTGGGTGAGAGCCGAGCGAAAACTCCTACCTGGGCTCACTCAGGCTCTGCCCCGCACCTGAGCAGGGAAGTTCCCTGCGGTGACAGCGCTCGGGGCAAGCAAAGGGGGCTGGCAAGCGAAAAGCAGCAAGTGTGGTCGGTCCCTGCAGGGGCCGGGGCCGCTGCGCTCGGAGCACCGGGCACCCCCTGCCCCGCACACCGCTCCCCGGGCACGGGAGGGGCTGGGCAGGGATGTGCTGCCAGACGTGCTCCAAGGAAAGGCTCTTCCTGAACCCCTGCCAGCAGCCAGCAAGGGGACAGCCACGGAAAGTGAAACCGCAGCAGGGCCACGGAGGAGCTGGAGGAGGCACTTCCCAGGTGCTGCTCCTTCCCTCGGGCTCACAGCTCCCACAACATTCTTGTGCCCTTTGCGATCTGTGGAGGAGCTCTAATAATAACAAGGAAGTGAATAAAAGCCTTTCCCTGCTCCCGTGGTATGTGGATACCTTTCCCTCTCGCAGCTCCGGACTTACGACAAGGAGTAGGTGGATGGCTGCAATTTACCGTTCCCAAGCCTGTTAATAGCTTTATGTGCCTCTGCCAGCTCCACTTCATCCCGAACTAGGCTGCCAGCACTCTCCAGTTTCTCCCCACCAGCCTCCCCCGAACATTTGGATGTCTGCTGGCTGGAGTCAGGTCCCTCAGCACTTGAAGGGTGGCCTGGGGGCAAGATGAGGTCAAACCACTTAAACATCCTCATGTTTTATTTGCTTGCTTAGCTGTACTCGGAGTTCCCTTCTGGCTGCAGTAACATCCCTCCCTTCTGTGTTTAATTTAAGGTCTAACAAAATTATTTTCATATTTTTATGTCCCCAAAATGTAAAAAACCCCACCTGCAGCCACAGCCCTTCAGCTTGGACTCGGTCATGCCTCCCTCAGTGACAGAACGAGAGTAAAACACCTTATCAATTTGGACAGATCAGTTTCCTTTATGGTGGAGTTGTTTTCAGCGTGCTGTGATGTGTATTACAAAAGCCAAAGATATAAATGATCAACTGGAAGCTTGAATTAATTTTTCCTTGTGTCTAAATTAGGAGAGTGAGTAATTGCTGCAGTAATCGCGGGCAGAGCCTGTTTATCAATGCCAGTGAATAATTGGCTATCAAACAATAGTGCACTTTGCCTTTGAAAATTCACAACACTCCAACAGGAAGCACACCGCCAGTTCTGTGCTCGCCTGCTGATTGATGAGAGGAGTGGCAGGATTACAAACGCAGTTTGGGGAAAAGCTTTCTGACGTGTCCAAAAGTCTCCCCCCAAAGCATCCCTAAGCCTCAGGAGTTATCCTTGCGGCAAGGATAAGCACACAGCAGCCTTAGATTACAGCATCTGAAGTCACAGGGCCGAAATAGCACCAGCCTAATTCTGTAATCAATCACTTCTGGTCACAGGCAGCCGAGTGCTGTACCTGGAAACCACAGGCAGGAGCTGCCTTTTGTTTTCTGATGTTGTACACGCGCCCGTCTGCCGCGGCTCTGACCTCACCCTTTGTCCATCGCAGCATCTGGCACTCTTATCTTCCTTAGGCCCTCCCATTTTCCGTGCCAAGCCTATCCTCTTCCCACCGTGCTCCTCATCCCTCCCTCTGACGGCTCTGGGTTGTGTCCCTGTCCTGCCGAGGTGCCCCCTCCTCTGCCCAGCTGCACCAGCCCCTCTCCTCCACCAGCCCTCCAGTGCCTCCACCCCGTCTTTTCTCTCCCCTCCCGGCTGTTTATGGACTCTGTGCTCACCCAGGCACCCACAGCTCCTCCAGCTCTCAGAGCCTCTCCTGTGCTCTCTTCCTCCTCCAAGCACCTTTCTTTCCCTGGAGATTTCTGGATCAGGAGCAGGCATGGTGCAAACGGTCGGGGATCCCTCCTGTTCCTGCTGCTTCCGAGCCCTTTCTCTTGCTCAGCCTCTCCTCATCCTCCTCCATGCTTGGTCCAAGGCTCTTCCTTCTCCTCCCAGGTTCCCGCACGCACTCTTGGTGCTGTCAGGTTCTGGAGTGACAACACAACCAGCTTCTCACATTGGCATCTCCTCGCTCCTTCGGTTGAGCTGCAGCTCCTGTTTGACCCTCTCGGGCACTCCGAAATGGTTAATCTGCAATATTCTGCTCTTAGCACTGCTCTTCCTCACCTCTCTGCCGTGCAAATTGTGATGTGCAGTGTGTTCTGCTCGCTGCTCAGCCAGGTAATTCAATTAGTTTTCCTCTCCTCTGTTTGCAGGCCTCTCCTCCCTGTCCTTTTCTCAATTTGAAAATTGCTCATTTGCTTTCAAGCTTCATTTCAGTCCAGTCTATCCTGCTCTTCCAGAGTCTGGCCTACTGACTGAATTTCACTTCTTTTTTTTCCCCCTGGAGCTTTTAACGCAGCAGAAAATTCATTCTCTCTACCTCTGTACCATTACCTTTCCAACTACTCAGCTGTAAGATCCAGCTGCATCTGAGGAAACGTACCTGCATGTGTACATTTGTGATGCAGTTTCTCACTCGTGGCTCCCTCCTGGCTCCCCTGTTCTCCCAGGAAATAGGAGCTGACTGGTTTTCCTCATTTCTCTAGTAGGGCACTGGTCTGTTCTCCCTTCCAACAGCATCTCTGTGACATCTCACTGGCTTTCATCCTTCTTTCATCCCTTTTAATTCTAATTATGCTTAGCTCTTCTCATTTAACCTTGAATTCTGCAATTTCCCCTTCACTAACATACTTTAGCATCTCCTGTCTTTAAGGTGTATCAAATGTATTAAAAAGCCCTTCATTTCCCTCTTGTCCTTGCACTGCCTGCTCCATCCCATGGCTCACTGTTGTTTGTAGAATCCTGGTGTTTCTCCAAGGGTTTCCACCCCCCCACATCTTACGGAAAATTCTCTGGTGGAGATCTCTCATTTCTTCTTCTGACCAGGATTTCCATCAGCCACTTCCTTCTGTCTCTGGTTCACAAGGAATTAATTTCACTGGAGAACAGACTTCAGCAATGCCCAAAGGGTTTGCGTGTGCACCTACCCACCCCTTGCCACAGTTCCCAAGTGCTCCCAGGAACACTCCAGCAAAGGCTGAATTTCTGGGTGTCCTTCTGGGCTTTCCCCTGCGAGGAGCAGCACAGCAAACTGACAGCAGCACTCTCCCGAACCAGGCCAGCCAGAACGTGGCTGGACAGCTGCTTCCAGCCGAGGCAGAGCCCGAGGGCACGGCTGAACGTCCCTCCAGGCTCAGAGAGCAGACACCCAACACTTCGCTTACCCTCGGTCACGGTGTGAGAGTGCTGGACCGGCACCTGAAGCTTGTCAGAAAAAGGACCAGTGTTGGCAGATGGGCACTCAGAGCAGTAATTAAGCTTCTGAGTGTCCTCACCTGGCCATCAGAGAGGTGGCCCCAGCTCTGGTTCCAGCCCGGGTGACACCTGAACGGCCTCCTGCAGCAGCAGGGCAGGGCAGCGCTTCTGAGGCACCGCGGAGGTTTGAGGTTTCTGTCCCCAACCCTGAGCCAGCAGGGTCTGCTCCAGCCAGCCCTGGCCCCCCAACCCAGCAGCCCCCTGCAGCCCCTCGTGGCTGGTTCCGATCTGCCTCCTTTCCCATCTCCTCAGCTGCACGAGGAACAGGCTCGGACCCGACCGCCACCTTTTCCGTCCCGCTGGACCCCGTTCGTGTTGGATGCCTGTGGAGTGCTTGCCCCACAGCTCCTGGGGGAATCGTGTAACCGGAGGGTGTAACTGGAGGGCTGCCTGGCGGGAGACACCGGGCCTGTGCTCGCTGCAAGTGCCTGCACGGGCAGCCTTTCCAAAGCCAGGAGTCAGCTCGGTCAGGCCTTTCCCGTGAAGGCATTTTTGACAGATCGGTTAATACTGTTTACATTAATTTAAAACTAAATGTTGAGTGGGAGACTGTTTTGCCCTTCATCTTGACATAAAGTGTATCTCTGCACAGGTAGATAGGGAAATGTTCCTGGCTTTACAAGGAGATAGGAAATTACTGATGAGAGCCCTGACATCTGCAATACAAGGCAATTTCTGAGGGTTCACAGAATTGCCCCAAAGCTCTCCTATTAGCAAATGCTGTTTGAACAAACTTGGCTGGAAAACAAAATCCAATTCAGTACTTTTCCTTTTTTTTTTTAACCTGCAGTGCTATTTTAAGGTGAGTTTTATGGTTCCAGTTTAGGCAATGGCCAGAACGGAAGGGAAAAAAACAACAATATTTCATAAAGTTTACGTGCCTTGCTCGTGACTCTCTCTCACACCATGATATCACCATGGCCTCGTGCATTTCTAGTGACATCTTGACATCAGCCTTGTAAAAGTGCATCTCAAATCTTTGAATAGATGAAAAGGGAAGTTTTATTTTGGAAAAAGATATGGTTTCAGTTCTGTCATCTTAATTATAGTTATATAAAGATACTAATCTAGTCATAGTCTCAAAATGTCTTCTGCTGATTGTCAGATTTGTAAATACGCATTAGCCCAAGGTCAGACTTTGTCACAACAGAAAGTGGACCTGTGTCTTTCTGTGCCCTCCTCCCCATCATTCCACTTTCTCCACCCTTTCTCTCCTTCCTGCCATGAACATGAGTTTGCTTCCCCTCATCTCCACATGATTTCCTCATGCTATTTGTTACCCCTTCCACACCGGCCTGTGCGACTCCGCCCTGCCCATGGCCAGGGAATGGACGCCACCCTTGTTGTCCAGGCTGGTCCCCACCCAGCCACACGTGCTGGGCACATCACCCGGCCAGCCTGGCCAGCCAGGAGCAGCTCAGGGTGCTGCAGTGACCAGTGTCCAGCTCTGCAGCTCCCCGTGCTGCTGCAGTGACCAGTGTCCAGCACAGCTCTGCCTCCTCCTCCTCACCCACTGCCCCCATGCTGGAGCAGCTGCCGGAGCTCAGCTTTCTCCACGGCCAGTTCCTGGTTCCCAGCAGGTTTTGTCACCAAAAGGCTCCTGCAGGACTTCAGGGCCAGCACCAGCTGGCCACAGGCAGCACAGATGCACATCCACATCCAGTTTTGCAGCCCGGCTCCCTTCCCTCCCCACGTGCCATTGCTGCTCCACCTCTCTGTAGCCTTGGGGAGACCCTGATGGCTTTGGAGCCTTCTTCTGACAGCATCCACAGCTCCCTGCTTCTTACACTGCCTGCAAGGCTGTGTCATGTTTTCTGGATCGGATCCACGGTGTTTGAGACCTTTCTCTGGCAATGAATAATCTGCTTTGATGGTTCGTCTTTTCACCTCTGTGTCCATTAATAAATGTGTAAAGGAAATGTCTTTTTTTTTTATAAAAAGCAAAAATAGCGTTTGTCTAAGTGGCTGTTGTGATAACAAGGGAATATTATTTTTTGCAAATACAACATATTCCCTGGTGTGTTTGCAACAAGTAACACGTTATGGGGTGGGATCAGGAAAGTCTCCCAAAGCAGCTGTACAGGAAATGAATTAAAAAGTCTGGATGAGCAGCATCCCTGTGAACAAATAGCTGTGTTTGTGCCTGTCGGGGAACAAAAGGTAAACAGAAAGAAAGAAATGAGCCCCTGTAGGTGTGGAAGTCACTGTGTGACGTGCGGTGGGCACATGGTGACACTTGCACGTTGCTCGAGGGAACGGACAATGCAGAGCAGTGGGGCTCACGTGCTTGGTTAAAAACGACTGGCAAAAAGAGGTTTATTTCTCCAGTTCTGCTGCTGACGTTAAGTGTTGCTGCTGGAGAGAGAATTTTCTTCGTGTACGTGAATGATTAGCCCCTCCTCCGGTGTCTAACGGGGCACTCCAGCTGGTACCCAGGGAGGGGGCACAGCCGGCAGGGTAGCAGGGCTGATCCCAATCCCAGTTTGGGATCCAGCGCCAGCACCAGCCCAGGCTGTGCCTGGATGTGCCACAGGAGCCAGGGAATCCACTGGGTGCAGCCACAGCTGCTCCCCGGGACAGCACAGGGGAAGAGCGAGGGATTTGCAGAACAGCCAGGAACAGCCTCCAGCTTCTCCTGTGGTTTGTTAGAATTGATGCTCATGTCTTCACACAGAGCGGCATCCTCAGCTCTCAGACACAACCAAATGATCTTGCCTGAGAAACCAGGCTGGACGGAGCTCAGGAGCTCGGGCTCGCAGCAGCTTCACCGCCCATTACTCTGGTTTGGATGTAAAGTATTCCTTTATTTGTACTTGGATTAAAAAGTCTGAGCAAACCCAAGCCCAGGGAAACCCTGGACTCACAGACCATGTTTTCAGGAGCTTCTGAGGCCACGTCCAGCTCCAAAAGCCGTGAGATGTGTTGGAGGCTGTGGCAGAGGAGAGCCTGTGCTCACACACAGACACTGAACAGCCAGTAAAATCCTGAATGCTCCAAGCAGAGCACCTCGTTCCTCATCCCAAACCTTCTACTGCCTTCTGATCATCCACCCCCCTCCTCATCACGTCCCCACAGCCCTGAGCCCATCAGTCAGTCATTAGATGCAGCTGCAGGTAATTGGGTCCCAGGCACCTGTGCTTGCCCACACTGCTTCTGCCGCCTGGATGCCTTAACTGTGGGGATCTCCACGTGCCTGGAGCTCCCCTGCGTGGGGCTGGGGATCAGAGTTTCCCTTTCAGGGGGTGCCACCCTCCCCCGGGTGTCTCTGACCCTGGCCTGAGCTCGCCAGGCACCTGTTTGTGCCACCAAATCGATTGACTGGAAGGTGATTGATCACAACAGGGCAGGTGGCACCTTTTTTCGCCACAAGGGTCCCAAAGCCGCCAGGGCTGGCCCTGAGGAGGTGCTGTGGTCAGTCCTGCCAGGCAGGGCAGGCTCTCACCCTGCCTGGCTCTGCCCCTCACGGGATTCACTGAGGCAGCAGCTCTGCAGCAGCGTTTTTATTGCTCCTTCTGCAGCCCCAGGAACACGGCTGTAAACTGAGAAGTCACTGTGGTTGCTGATGGTAGGATATATCGGGAACGGGCCGAGAAGAGCCCAGGAAACTGCCGGGGTTTGTGGATGTTATTTATTTATTTATTGTATCTTTTTTCCCACATGCTTTTAGGAGGCAGGAGATTCTTAATACAGGCAGGGTTGGGATATTAACCTCATGTTTTTGCTACTGAAAGGACTCTCCGGTCTGACTTCTACAGGAGATGTTTTGACAACAAAACAGTGCAGCTATGATTAGCCCGATAAAAGGGAGCCAGAGTTGGAGTATTGATGGTATGTGCATCTAGGATCTAGTTACAAAATGGGCTTTTAACCACATTTTCCCTTGTGAGTTCCTGTTATCAGAGGCCATCTCAAAAAAAAAAAAAAAAAAAAAAAAGGAAAAAAAGACAGGCAACCTTTCTTTTTCATTTTAGATGGGTTTCTTGTATTTCTTTATGCTTATGAAAAATGAGCCATGAATAACCCTGGCCAGAGCCCCACACTGAGCCTCGTGTGCCGGGCAAACCTCCTCGCCCAGAGCAGCCCTGGACCTCGGGAGCTCCTGGATCCAGCTGTGGTTTTGTGAGGCAGCTCAGCAGTCCCAAAGGGTTGTACCGAGACCAACAGACTTCTTTTTTTTTTGATCTAATTTATTTTGAGAATACATTTTCAGAGCTGATTAGCTGGCCTACTAAATCACTGCACTGTCTAACCCCAAAAAGCTGCTCTGACAAACAATTAACAATAGAAACACCATTGTGGCAACAAGTGATGGATGGCCCCAGGGTGTAGCTTGGCCTGGGCTTTGTTCAGAAGAAAGTTGCTGCTGCTAAATAAAGGCCTGGGCAGTAAAAGGTGAGAGCAGAGAGATCATATCAGGAATAAAACTATTTTCTCTGCTTGGGGTGTGTTTCTCACAGCACTGAGCATCTCAGCAGAGGCAGGAGAGCCCCATGGCTCAGGTCATGAGTCAGAAACTGCCAGGGAATCGTGGAATGGTTTGGGTGGGAAGGGACCTTAAAGCCCATCCCATCCCAGCCCTGCCATGGGCAGGGACACCTTCCACTGTCCCAGGCTGCTCCAGCCTGGCCTTGGGCACTGCCAGGGATCCAGGGGCAGCCACAGCTGCTCTGGGCACCCTGTGCCAGGGCCTCCCCCTCCTCACAGGGAACAATTTCTTCCCAAAATCCCACCTAAAGCTGGCCTCCTTCAGCTTCAGGGCATTCCCCCTTGTCCTGCAACCCCAGACCCTTGCGAAAAGTCCCCCTCCAGCCTTTGCCTCTGGGCCCTGGGAGGAGCAGCAGAACCAAACCTCCTCCTGCCACGAGCTCTGGGATTTCTTATAAATCCTTTTAAGAGCATGGTTTTGAGTTAATTTCTCTTGCCACGGGCAATTTCCTGATTCCTACTGTTCTGTCATTAATTAATTGTTGTTCTAAGTTTTGTGTTAATTTACCAGTTTGCCTGTAACTTATTACTCTACTCCAAAGAGAAGTCAATAATTTAACATAATGCCTCATATTATCATAGTGCCTCGTATTGATTTTATTATGCAGATATTACAATGTATTTATTAGAACTAATAAATAAAAAGACACAGTGTAGAGGAGGAAGCTGGATATGTGCACCCTGTAATGGTAGGTAAGGATTAGCTACTACAGGCCACTCAAAAGACATCGTGATTGAAAGGATGATTTAAGGTCTACAGCATTTTAAAAAATTGTTAAAAAGCCCAAGAAACTTTGCCAAACAAGCCAAACTACCTCCTGTAATCTGCACAGGAATGTTATTTTATGTATGCTTCAAATACATCTAGGTCACAGCTTCTTTAGGAATGAACAGAGCAAGAGAAAGTCATTGATTAGTTCAGTAAATTATTTTCTCAGGAAGGTTTGCCATTTTCCACTCTTCCTGAAGCCCAAGACAACAATTTGGTCATTCTTGACCTACTCCATACCCGTGTGCTGTGTTAAACAGCTGAGGTTGAATTAAACTGATCATCACTAGCTTCAGCATCGGAAATAAATTTAAAAAAATCTGAAAAATAAAGCATAAAAATCTCCTTTATGTGCCAGATCACCACAGTGGAGAATATGGACTGAAACTCTGAAGCAAATTTAAAATGGCCTCCCAGTTATTGCAGTGTTCAAAGGGTACATTTGCTCTTTGGAAAGGAAGTTTAGTTTCAGGATGAGGCTCCTGAGACATTTTGTGTCCATTTCTGCTCAAGGACTATTGAACCAACGTGACCAATTGTACTAAGGGCAACAAAAAAAGCAACAACCCCCACCTGCCTCCTGTGTCCCCGAGGCCTCTTCAGCAGCTCTGTCCCTCACCTGCAGGATTCTGGAGGATGTTTGGGATTGCCCTGGCCCTCAGGAGCCCCAGTGATGGCCCAGGACATCACTGTCCTGCGGTAAATGCGGAGCAGAAGTGGAACCCTTCCCTCACGGGTCTGCAGAGGCAGAACAGAGGCTCTGGTGCCCGGCTCTGGGCCCCTCCTGCCGCTCTGCAACTGCTCCGTGCGCACAGAGAGAGAACCGGGCACATCCTCGCTCCTTGCAGGACTGATCGAACTGGCGTCACCCGATGTCCGCAGCCCAGATGCTCGGGGCAGGGGCGTGTTTGGTGCTGCCTGGAGCGGGACCGTCCCCCCTGGCCCAGGCTGCCGCCAGGTCACCTCCGGGGCGAGGCAAAGAGCCGTGATGTGTTTGCTGGAGGAGCCTGTGGTGTGTGGGCAGGGCAGCGCTCCCCAATTCCCAAACCCTCTGGTCGCTGCACGCCTGTCCCTGTTGCTCCCTGCATGTGGCACTGGAGGAAGGCAGAGCTCCGTCAGCACCAGCAGCGTGTGCCTCGCTGGTACCGGGGCTGATGGGCAGCTGCAGTCTGGAACACGGCCTTTCTGCTGCCTCTTAACGGCACCTTCCTCTGCTGGGAGCTTTCCCCGCCCCAAGAGGATCTGCCTTAAGCCTTGACTTTATTCTCATCAATACCTGCTGCCCTCTACGCACACCTACCGGCTGTGGCCCATCCCCTTGGCCCTGGTCCGGGGCGTGCTCCAGGGCCGGGAGCCTTTATTGCCCTGGAGGCTGCAAAAGCCTCGGGGCAGCTGCTCCCACCGCCCCAAACGCCCCGTGGGTGCTGAGGGCTCCCGCTCTCCGCTCTCCCCGCTCCGTCCCCGCTGCCCCGCTCCGCCGCGCCGCCCGCGGCTGCAGTTCCGGCCGTGCCCGCCAGGTGCCGCTCTGACAAAGAGGTTGCGGCGGGCGCTGCCCGCGGGGCCCGGGGCGCCCCCGAACCCGCACCCGAGCCCCGAGCCCCGAACCCCGAGCCCCCGGAAACCCTGCGCCCCACACCCTGCACCCCCCAGCCCTGCGCCCCCCGGACCCTGCACCCCGCACCCCCCGCACCCCGCAGTCCTGCGCTCCCGCACCCCGCACCCCCGCACCCCCGCATTTCGCTCCGTGCTGCCCCCCGGGCCGGGGCCGGGCCGGGGCCGGGCCGCCCGCTGGCTCCGGCCGCCGTGGGAAGAACGGCCCGGCCGCATGGAGAGGCTGCGGGGCGCCGAGGTGATGTGAATCATCCGCCGCACCGGGGAACGCGGAGCGATGGAGAGGTGGACTGGGACACCCCTTCTCTGCCCCGGGAGCTCGGCAGGGACGGACCTGGCCGCCCACCCCCAAAGACCGGCTGCGCCCCGCTTGGCCCCCCCCGGGGTGGTTCGGGAGAGCGGGGGGGCCGTGTGAACGCAGCCGCCGCCCCGCGAGAGGGGCTCCAGCCCGGCTCCTCGGGGGGCTCTGGCCCGGCTCCTCGGAGGGACCCTGAGGGATCCTGTCATCGTGTTTTTGTTTTCAGAAAAACATTATCAGCAGAACAATTCCCGTACCACACCCCTGTTATCATTTAGGTAACCTCCCTGTTTGAAATATTTTAAGTGGATAATAAAATAGTCACCATATCCGTGTAAATTCCCGCAACGAGGAGCCGGGATCCTCCTCCCGGCCGGGCCGGCCCCCCCGCCCCGCGGCAGGCAGGCGGCTCCGCGGAGCGCCCCGGCGGCCGCAGCCCCCGG
>VZTI01000622.1:284024-295108 GCA_013397865.1 Struthidea cinerea | reverse complement strand
AAAGTGATGATGGTGGAGATCACGATTATTTCTCAAAAGACAGGTAAAGCGCCCGTCCCTCGGAGCGACCCTCCAACGGGGCGAGCTGGCGGCCCCGGCGATGTGCGGGGCTGCGAGGGGCTGGGCGGCGGTCCTTGCCGGGAGGGGACACCGGGGACATCCCCGGGCAGCCGGCCCTTCCCCAGCCCGGCCGGCCGGCCCGGTGCGGGGTGCCCCGGCCGCTCTCTGCCGGGTACCTGCCCGCGCCTCCCGCGGGGACATCCTTTGGTCGCTGCCGCCCGGGGAGACAAGGCTGCCCGCCCCGAGAGGGGCTCAGGGAGGGCGGCGGCGCTCCGGTCCCGCAGCATCCCCGGCCAGGTGCGCTGGGTGCGGGAGGGGGCGGCGCGGCCCCGGGGCAGGGCGCGTGGGTTGTCCCCCTTCCTTGCCTCCCTCTCTCCTCTCTCTAACTGTTCGACAGGTTTGGGAAAACCCTCCCAGCCCGCTGCCTGCGCGTGGCCCGGGCAGGCAACGCCGCTGCACGGGCTTTAATTCACGAAGGAGGAAGTTTGGTCCTATTTTGGCAGGAGCCCACGCGCTGCTTATCTCTGCCTCGGCTTGGAGAGAGGGAGAGGGAGAGGGAAGCGACAGGGGGAAAGGCGGGTGTTTTCCGGGGACACCTGCCAGCGCCGGGCCCCGCAGCACGGGAGGGCAGCGGGTGCTGCTCTGCCTCCGGGACGAGCCTCCCTCAGCCACCGCCGGTGTCTTGTCGTTGCAGGGGTTTCTCCTCTGTGGTGGCCCTGGGAGCCAGCATCATCTGTAACAAGATCCCGGGGCTCGCCCCCCGGCAGCGGGCGATCTGCCAGAGCAGGCCCGACGCGATCATTGTCATCGGGGAAGGGTCCCAGATGGGCATCAACGAGTGCCAGTTCCAGTTCCGCAACGGGCGCTGGAACTGCTCGGCCCTGGGCGAGAGGACGGTCTTCGGCAAGGAGCTCAAAGTGGGTACGTGGCTGTGGGCTCTGCGGGCCGGCTCCGCCCGCGGGGGCACACGGGGGTGGCACGGGCACGGCTGCCGGGCTGGGCAGGAGCAGCTCCCTGCTCGTTCCAGCCAGGGCAGGACGGTCCCTGCGAGTGAGCGCGCCTGGACACTGTCGCTGTCGCTGCCGACGCGCTCCCTCCTGGCAGGGCACCTGACGGTGCTTCACTTCCATGTGTGCCAGCTCCACCGCAGTATTTCACTGCCCTGCTCTCAGAAATCCTCTCCAAAACGCTTCCCGTTTGTGTGCACAGGACAGCAGCCTTACCCACGGACTTAGGGATGGAAAAAAGGGGTTTGGTTCTTGTTGAAGGCAGCAGTCAGAGCCAGAACGCTGAGCAGAGCTGGAATTGCACTTGTGGGGGGGCAGGCATCTCCACAGGGATACTGGCCTGATGTTTGTACCCGGTGGGACTCAGGCACAGCAATTGGTCTCTCTGTGAGAGATTCCCACCACACAAAATCGTTCTCCTACAGCAGCTGTATCCAGTGCCCTCTCTTCCACGAGAGTGGGTGTGTTCTGCTGTGGAGGTCAGGGCATTTACAAACGCTGTTCCAATCAACTGACAGAAGAACCCACTGCCATTTTCCATGTTTTCTCTTGTTGCAACATTAAGAATAACGAATGTAAATACCTGAAGAAATGGGGCTGAAGTTAAAACTCTCATACCCCCAATTCTGCAATACGCAGTGGTGAAGTTTACTCGCTGCTCTTTTGATTCCACAGCACTTAAAATGCAAAGACCAAGGAATGAGTTTTCCAAATACAGGCTGGTCTTTTTCAGAGCCACTATTGAAAGCTAATCACTCACAGCACCACATTCCAGGAGTGGAAGCTGGGATCTGTGGTTCCCAGTGTCTTCCCCATGTAAAATGCAGTTGCAAAAAACCTGAAACCCCATCAAGCAATGCTTAGCATGGTAGAAAACACGGATGTTTCATGGGGACAGCAGGCAGCACAGAGAGCAGGAGCTGGAAGAGCGCTGAGCAGCTGTGGGGGGACCCTGTGGACGGGCTGGCCCCAGGCACTGCTCGGTGCCATGGCAGGGTATGGCCCCAGTGCCTCATTCCTGGCATTCCCATGAAACACGGAGGTGCAGCCTTGCCACTCTGCTCTGGGACTCCTGAGAAGGCTGAGTGTGTATTTTATCACATCAATGCACACTGACACGTGTTTTCCAAAACTTAGATATTTAAGGAGAGAACAGGAGGAGAACAACACGACTCGGTTTGAAAGCCCCGCCTTTCAACACCTTTGATAATCAGAGTGGCTCAAGTAGAGGAGGTAAAAAGCTCCCTGCACAGCACTGGGAAACATCTGAAAATGGAGCATTTATTCAGATTAGCTCATTGTTCCTGTTCCTTGAGCTGAGCTCTTCCTGTCAGCGATGCAAGCGTTTGCTGCTTATGTCAGTGAAGAGTCCATTTGGATGGCTGACAGTTTTGGGCTCATTTAGTCTAAGAGTAACATTTCCTTAAACAGAAAATGTGAGAAGGATTTTTTCTTCTCCCAGAAATTAGAAAATTGCAGAGTTGTTGTGGTCTGTTGTGTAAACATGCTCTCAGTTGCTTCCCTCCCTCCGAAAATTGAATTATTTAGCTGGCGGGTTATATTTAGGTCCTTTTAAAGAAAGTCAATACTAAAGGAAGTAGACTTTGATCTGTCTTTGAGGTGATAACTCTTAATATGTTCTATCTATCCATTATGAGGCTAAGATGGATAGGGCTAATTCTTCGTTGGTTTCAGAACACAGTCAAGAGTTGAATGGCATCCAAATTACAAAACTCCATAAAATTCACTTAAAGAATAGCAAAACCTTCCAATTTAAACAGGTTGTATATGTTAATTTTAAAGTAAATTCTGATAAAAATCACAGAGGGTTGAAATCCAGTGGTGAATTTTTCTTTTGCACAGACATTCCTGCCGTCTCAGGGATAAAACTACTCAGGCTCTCAAACAGCACAAGGCACTTTAATGTAACTGTTCCTGCTCAGGTGGTCTCCTTGTTCTTCTGCCTCTTCCCTATCAGCAGGTACAGGAACCCTGAATGTCTTACCCAGCTCATCTTTCTGTGGCTATAAGGAAAAGGCATCTCTTGCTCTTTCCCAAGGATCTCTGTCAGGGTGTGCTCCAGGTTACCACCCAGAGAAATAATGTTTGCTTTGGTTAAAAAGGGTACAGCCTGTGTGCCATAAAGCCATAAGCCAAATCTGGTGCCCACAAACGGGAGATCAGGCCTGAGGGCCTTACCCTAAATAGGAATGAGAGAGATGCGTGACATGAAGGACCATATACCCCTTCAGGAAGCGTTTCAAGGTGCCAGAGCACCAGAACAACCCAGGTTGCCATTAGGTGAAGACAATGTACCCCTGTTGCTTTTTTAATCAGCCTTCCACATGGTAGGTTACAAAATACTATTCCAGCAGCCCCGAATACCCCAGTCCCTTCCCTGGCATTTAACAACGGATTGCATCCTTCAGGTGATTGCATCCTGAAGTTATTACTGGGGAGTGCGAGGGCACCTTTGTCTTGCCACTTGCAGTAAAGTCAGTGAGCCACACATGAGCTCATCCCTCTGTCTCCAGCGAGGCTTCGCTCTGCCTCTGGAGTGGCACTGATGGGCTGCTCTGTGATTAGGAGATGACTTCAGAGTGGCAGTGATGTGGCTGTCCTGGCCACGGCCCTGCCGGGCGTGTGCAGCCAGCAGAGGCTCACAGCAATCTGGGAGGATGTGCCTGAGTAACTCTGATGGAAACAGGGTTTGTGTGTGTCAGTCCATACCAATAAGTTCCCTTTGATACCAGAAATCCTTGTGATCTCTTTCCCAATCCACAGCTCTGATGGCACACCAAGCCAAATCTCTTCAAATCCAGGTTTCTTGCCTTTTACCCTTGCTGGGTAATCTATTTTATGAATGTTATGCAAATGTACTGTAATTATTTAAATTCTCTCACTGCTGCTCAGGGTGATTCTCCTCCTGGCCCTGCTGTTGTGTAGCTGAGGGATCATGGCCCTCTCTTCTGTGTTTCTCTTGTCCTGTCTTTAAAATGGCAGCAGGGATATTAACCTTATTGAAACACCTGGAATTCTCCAGAAGGCAAGCATCAAACAGTATTTCCCCCTTGTAACCCGTAGCGTGTGAGTATTTTTTAAAATTCACATATAATCCATCTTCCAGGGAAGCGATAGTTTGTGTGCAGAGTTTATTTGCTACAGTAAGCAGCCGTTTCAATTCATCCTAGGGCACATTTGTGGTCACAGGCTGGAGTTTCCCGCTGCTCACAGCGAGCTTCCAGCCAGCGCCCAGCTCACACTCTCCATTTCCTGGGTCATTTTATCTGGCTGGTCCTTCCAAAGAGAGATCCTCCCCTCCTGTCACCGTGTGGATATCTCACCATGCCAGCTGGTGACAAGAGCGTGAAGAGAGATCACCAAGTGCCGTGGGTTTGCTCCGCTCCGCTCAGGGCAGGGAGCGGTGGAGGCGCAGCCCAGATCGACACAAGGATGTTTTTTCTGGACAGTTCCACAGACACCTTATTAATAATGTAAAGTCGCAGAGAGAATTTTTAAAATAACCGTGGAGATGATGCAACACTGCAATTATGGACACACTTAAAAACAAGTATATTCGCTGTGGTGGTCAGCAGTTCTGTTCCTGAGGACGGCCACAATCAAAACCAAAGTTTTTAAAGCAGGATAGGCCAAAAGCCTCCTGCCCATCTGTCTTCAGGTGAAATGTGGTTCAAGCCTAAGGATCTGAGCAGCCAGAGATGCCTTTGATAGGGTCTGAAAATCAGATTTGGGCTCTGCTGGGTCACAGGAAGAGCAGGAGCTGTGGCAAAGGCTTTTCATCAGGTGCCTCAGTGGCCCATTGTGTAGGGTGCAACCCTGAGCAGCTGGTCAGCAGCGACTCTGCTGTTCTCAAAGGACTGCCCTGGGATGTGCCTACATTTCTTGGGATCCAGAGGACAGCACCACATGGGCATCGTGGGGGAGAATAAAACCCCATCTCCTTTTGCCGCACGTGAGCAGCACTGCCGCTGTTAACCGAGACAGTGAAATGGTGCAATCGGTTTGGCTGCACTCCTGCAGAGGGACACAGCAAAGTGGAGACTCCTCAGGACAGATCTGAGAGAAGAGAGGCACGAGAGTCCTGCAGAGGCTGCAAGAACCCTGCGTGGGGGAGGATGGAGGGAGTCCCGAGGTGTGAGTGGTGGTCTGCAAAGAACAGTACAGCAAAACTGGTTTCAGCCTGGGCTTCATCCTGGCCCTACTGAAATGCAGCAATTCTGTGCTCTCTTCTACCCTGGAAAACGCTTCAGTATAATCACATTGGTACCTTCACCCACCTGACATTACTCTTGGGAATAAGGAAAGCTGAAATCAAAACAAGAATCCCCATGGACAAGCTGGTCCCGAAGCTGATGAGCACAGCAGGCCAGCTCAGCACCTCTGTACGCTGCGCCCGATGCCTTTGGCTCAGGGACCACCCCAGGTGTGCCTTGATGCACAATTCAAGCAGGGGGGCCTGCTGGCTTTCCTTTATTCACTGCACTGCATGCTCCACACTGGACTGAATTCTGCAGTGATTTGTTTCCCAGATATTAAAATCAGCTTTTCTTCTACAGCTTCAAACAACGTAAGGGAAGAGGGACATTCCCACTCGTGCCTATTGAAACAAATGGCACCTGTCCTGCAAGCCAAACCTTCACTAACTTCTTCAGCAGCTGTCAGGAACAGCTCTCCTGCTGGTATGGAAAAGAGAAGAAGATCTAGGACACTTTCCTCTCTGGTTGGGTAGATTTAACAGAAAAATTAACAGGAATCACATCCCTGGGAGAGGTGTCCAAATGCTCCTGGAGCTCTGGCAGGAAAATCCTTGTTGTTTTTGTATGGCATGGAAGATTACCTGCACAGGTCTGTGGGAAGCTAGGTTCTGAGTGCTGCTGCACTATTTGGTTTGGCCAATATTTAGGGGAAGGATTGATAAATACTCTGTTTTCTGAACCACTGCTCTTATGAACCCCCAAGATGCACAGAAAAAAATGTCATTAACAGGAGTCTGGCTATCTAGTCAAGTAAGGTCAGAGTCTGAATTTCTGCGCTAGGTTTTCAGCCCTTAGAGCCAGTTTTTGCTGTCAGTGTCTTGCAGGAGAACAGTTACTTGCAGGCAAAAGAGAGGCCAGGCTGAAATATGGCCTGATCATCCAAAGCTGCTTCATGCCAAAAAGTCAATCTTTCTCAGCAGGGACTGTCACTGCAAGATAAAACATTGCCCCAAGGTCACTGCAGCTGGAATTCCCACCACAGGGTTTTCATACCTGCCTTCAGATGTGTCCTGTGAGTACTTGTTCCAGAGAAACAGAGATTGCATCTGGCTGGGAAGGTGGGAGATCTCCACGGCAGGGGCAGTGCAGGGCTGTGGCGTGGGGGGCTCAGAGTCCTCTGGAAAGGGGAGACTTATTTGAACTCCAGAAAAATGGCTCTGGTTTTTGTAGCGCTCGTGCCTTGAGTAGTAACTTTATAAATGTAAAGAGGGTATTTTCAAAAATAATCACTTTAGCTGGAGTGTTTCCTCTGCAAGAGTTTCATGTGTCAATGAAAGGAACTTTCACTTGTGAAAGTGGGCAGGGAATAAACCCCCCAGAGTCTTGAATGCCTCTTAAAGCCAGTCTGTATTTTATTTATTGGTACTAACCTTTGTAAGGCCACACTGTTGATTTATAGGGAACCATCCTTTTAATTTCAGCTTAATACAATGTTTTAAGGCACCAACCCCCCAATTTGGAACAGAAGGGGAAGAAAAAATTAGGAAGAGGATACTTCAATGATTTTTTTTTTTTAAGCTACCATTCTTCCATTCTTATTAATCACTCGTGCTAGGTTAAAGAAAGATGAAAATAAAAAAACCTGCTGGACCATACATAGTCTACCAAAGGAGGAGGAGGCAAAGCCCAAAGCAGGCAGGGGATGGGTTCTGGTCTGCATTTTTCCAGGCTGTGAGTTATGGCCTCTATAGAGAGACGAGGAGTAATGTTTGCTGTGGCACATAATTGGCAAGGTGCGCTGTGTTTTCCATCTTTATATTTTCCCAATCATATTTCAGCTCATGTCACTGCAGATAACTCCCTCTCTGACCCTTTGGCTTTAAATAGCAGAAAATACAACCCATGTTTTCCAGTGAGATAAACACAGATTTGTCTTTTTTTTTATTTCACAGCTTAGTCAATTTATGAGGGAGACTGATAGGGCGGGACAGGCTGCTTAGAAACACCCTTAGGTCCCAAACTGCTGAGCACCTCCTGACTTCCTGCAAGTAAATCCACGCTGCATTTTGCAGGCTTAGACTTTGTTTCCCAAGCAACATCAAGGTATTGCACTTCTTTTAAAATCTAAGTTCTCATTTCTAACCTGTGTGAATGAAGTTTTTACAAAGTTTTCAAATTTAAAGATTAAACTTAAAAACAAATGAAGTTGGCTAAATCACAACCAGAATGCAGACCAGTCTGTGCAGCTGATAGACAGGCTGATCAGCCCAAACCCAGTCTAGCAAACATTCGTCTCCAAAACCAGAGGCGTGTTGGCAGGTCTAAGGCTGCGAGGTGTGCAAGGGCTGTGTATAACTGTGCTCGGTGTTAGGAGAGCAGCTGAGCTGGTCATGTCTGCGTTTGCACCCACCTGTGATCCTCTCAGTGCTTCCCCTTGGGACATCCGTGGTGGACTGTGCAGAGCTCAGAGACAGAGGGACAGACAGCCTGGGCAGATGCACTGCCCAGTGCAGGGCCGGCAGACAGGGCTCCAGTGCTTTGGAGGAGGATTGGCATCAGCAGATGGAGCTGCAGAAATTTTGGAAGCCATCAGTGCCAAGCTCTCTGCCATCCCAGCAAATGGAGCGGCAATGTGCTGCGTACCTCACTGAGGGCCAGAAAAACACAGGAAAAGCAGGCGGATGTTTCTGTCCAGAGCTTGAAGAGAAGCCCCCGTGGTCACACAGCTCTGAGGCACTTGCTGGGGGTGAGGGGCAGAGCCAGGCAGGCGTCAGTGCCCACACCCCACTGCCCGGCCCAGCGCTGGGGGTGGCACTGGCCAGGCTCAGGGGGTGCCTCCCCTGCCCACCAGCCCCAACACAGCTGCACCGAGACCGAGCATCCCCCGTGCTGCTGCAGCACTGCCCTGGAACCGCTGCCGTGGCCGGAACCCGTCCGGTCACCGGCCTTGTGAATGGCCACAGCAAGCCCTGACCGCTGCCGGATCCTCCTCTGGAGTTCCCAGCGCTTGGAGTTGAGCTCTGGAGTGTTTACCGCTGTTTGTTTGAGATAAGAAGAATGTGTGATTTGGGAGCTGAAAAGATGGCTTGTAATCCTTGTACACGTCCAGGGCAGACTGGACGGGGCTTGGAGCACCCTGCAGTGGGGAAATGCCCCTTGGCAGGGGTGGAGTGAGAGGAGCTTTAAGGTCTCTTCCAACCCAAACCATTGGGATCCCGTGGTGCTGTGGCAGGTGACTCTCCACGTTTGTCTAACTTCTGTAGGAGCAGCTGCCTGGCCATACCTTGGCAAAGCCATGTTTCCCCCTGAGATCCTCCAGGAATTTCAACTCTCTGCTGAAATCCAAAGTAGAGGAGTGGAATTTCTGCTGAAAAGTGGCAGGAACACCCCGTGCTCAGGTTACCCTGTTTGGTCACACACCCCTGGGACCCCAAGCACTGCCACAGACGAGACTCAGACTGGCCTGAGCTTCCCTCCCTTGCTGACATTTCTGTGAGCCACACCGGGGTAATGAGACTTAAAAAAGTGAATCATTTATGGCAAACAGGAACAGTGTGATGCAGACGTGACAAACCCACATCACTTTATCTCCACTGCACAAGTGCCAAGGCACTTCCTACCTGGGTCAATTCTTCCAGGCTCTTGCTTTGTTTACCTTGTAATCTCCTAAATTTGAGTTTTTAAAAGCTGCCAAGGTTTTCCCCCCGAATAAGACAAACTTATAAAATAATTTAGGTAATGTAATTCATGATCAAGCTTGACACTGACTTCTGACTCTGCTTGTACAAACTAATTTTATATTTTCTACATTGAGTTTTTCTCCCCTCTAAAAAGCAAAAGAGCTGCTCAGCCTTTACAATGCTGAGTGTGCAGCAGACCAAAGTGATCTCCCAGCGGTTTTTATTCTAGATCTTGAAGATGACTTGTGCTGGAACAAAAATAATCCGATCAAAATCAAAGGGAAAAAAGAACCACATGTAAATTCAACTCAAAAATATTTTTGTGACAATGTCCCATTTGCTGCTCCATGGAACAGAAACCTGGTGTGACACATTGCTCCCCTCTGAGAGATAAAGTGGGGCTTCTTATTGTACACTGTTTATCAGTGCCTTTTTTGTAGCGTTGTGCTTAAAATAGTGAGGGTATTGATGGGTGTAGACTGGAGCAGGAGCTCGACTCCAAATACACCTAAAGCCTGGGATTTCTCTTCCCCATTCAGATTTTCATGGAAAGCCATGAGTTCTAGAAAGCTTCATCTGCAACTTCCACAGCCAAAACGATTCAGCATTTTATGATTTTTCTTTTTTTTGGAGTAAGGAGAACCAAGGAATCCTGTGAGGAAGTCTGATAATTGACTAAGAGCTCATTAATAAATGCAGCATGTAGCAGCATTGGGGAATATTGCCTATGCTGATAGAGGGCACGAAGTTGACTATTAACAGATTGCGATTTTCCTTGTTTTCCATTTTACTTCCTCGACATAAGGAAGTGAACATTTATCATTAAAAGCGACAAGTAGAGAAATCCAGATCATATTGCACGAAAGGGATGTAGCCAAGGCTGAAGTGCTTGTAAGGTTTCTTTCCCAAGTGATTATTTTTTTGTGAAATGCAATAAGCAGCAGAAATGGGCTTGTTTCACGGGTAACAAACTCTTGCCAGCAGCTGAGGTCTGCCAGGACTCCACTGGCGGGCAGTTGGAGAAGGGAAGCAGATCTTCCCATCTGCACTCCCCTAATTAAGAGCCTGATTCTGATCCTACCGATGCAAGGGTGCATTTGGTCATTGGAGAAATAAGAGTAGGGGCAAGTTCTTGGTTTGGGAGATCCAAAAATTTTTAAAGGGCTGTTTGACATACACGGGCAACCTCTGCAAACCTGCTCAGGCTGTGAAGGGCCCTCTCTCAGCTGAACTGGTTCCAGAAGTCTCACAGATCCCGTAGGGTCCACATGTGGGAAATCCACGCACTAGAATGCGACAAAACTTCAAAAAGAGAAATAAAATCTTAGATTTAAAGTGAGAACCCCCTCCCTCCAGAAACAGAAGCCTGTCCTTATGGCCGTATTGCACAAAGTAATACTGGCCTAACCTCTGTCTCACAGCCCTCTGGTCAGCCTGTTACTTCACCTTGCTCTGGTCACGGTGCCTACAACAGGTCAGGATTTTTTCTTCATTTTACGAGAAATTTTGAAATTAAACCCAAGACTTATTTCATTGAGTCAGCACAGATGTCAGTGTTGAAAACTTTTTGACACCTACAGTGTGAAAAAACGTCCCAGTTCAGTTAAAATGTTTTCAGAACAAGAGTCCAATGGAAGTGGTCGTCCTGTAAAAATACCTTTTAGTGTAGAATTAAATTTCTAAATAAAATCCTATTTCTGAGCCGAATTTTTAAAAAGTGGAGTGTATGGGCGTTTTAACAAATTAACCCCCAAGCCCACCTATTTTGTTTTCCTTTCTTAATTTTTGAGCTCGAGCATTTGCCACCCCACCCTCTTGCTTAGTTTGCGTACTTCTAATACCATCCAGCAGTACAGAGATGGAGCTGCCTGAACAGCACTTGATCTCCTCCTGCCTCGTGGAGAGCTCTTCCTTTAGAGACGAGCCTCCACCAGAATCAATACTCAGACGGGCAGAGACCTGCTTGTGCCTGCGGATTTGCAGCACTCCTAAGAACAGCCGGTGCTGTGTGGCCGCAGGAGCTGCCCGTCCCCCTGCCCTGTGCCCCGCTGTTGTGTTCTTGTCCTGCCGTGTTCCTGCCCTGCCGTGTGTTCCTGCCCTGCCCTGTGTTCCTGCCCGCT
>VZTI01000622.1:259469-283529 GCA_013397865.1 Struthidea cinerea | reverse complement strand
GCTGCTGTGTTCCTGCCCTGTGTTCCTGCCCGCTGCTGTGTTCCTGCCCTGCCATATGCTCCTGCCCGCTGCCCTGTGCTCCTGCCCTGCTGTGTTCCTGTCCTGCCCTGTGTTCCTGCCCTGCCCTGTGCTGCTGCCCGCTGTTGATGGCCCGTTCTGCCTCGCAGGGAGCCGGGAGGCCGCGTTCACCTATGCCATCATCGCTGCCGGCGTGGCCCATGCCATCACGGCCGCCTGCACGCAGGGCAACCTGAGCGACTGCGGCTGCGACAAGGAGAAGCAGGGCCAGTACCACAAGGAGGAGGGCTGGAAATGGGGCGGCTGCTCCGCCGACATCCGCTACGGCATCGGCTTCGCCAAGGTCTTCGTGGACGCCCGGGAGATCAAGCAGAACGCCAGGACGCTCATGAACCTGCACAACAACGAGGCCGGGCGCAAGGTGAGTGTCCCCGCTCTCCCCGTGCCCATCCCGGGGCTGGGATGGGGTTTGGCGCTGGAGAACCGTGGGGCTTCCTTGCTGGCATCATTCACAGCAGACAAGCGGGCACCTCTGCAGGTTGTTGGACCATCTGCTCCTCAAACATTGGTCTAAATGTTACTCTTTGCAGCTGTAAAAAAGAAAAAAAGTCTAACATTTTATCTGGGAAGTCAAACGGTGCTTCTGGTAAAAAGCCGCCTGCTACTGTGTGGGTGAGGGGGAGTCTCGTCAGGTTCAGACATGAACGTCTCACTCAGCTGAAAAGGGATCGTTTTCAACCCCACTGTTCAAACCTCTCTCTTTGTGTGAGCGCTACCCCTGCCAGGAGGGAAAGGCTTCAGCAAAGACCCCGGGCTGAGCTCCTGTCACACCGTGGTTACACCGTGGCACGAGTTTGGGGTTAGCACAGCAGGGTTCCCGCCCCATCCCATCCTTTGGGACTGAAGGCAGCAGCTCTGGGGAAGGCAGGAACCCAGCAGCTCCCACTGGAGCTGAGGTTTCCTGGGACCCTGAGCACTGAACGCCCCGGGTTTGCTGCCTTGGCCGCGTTTCTGATCGCCAGTGGCAGCTGATGCAGGCACAAGACGCACCCTGCTCCGCCCTGTGCTCCTCAGATCCCTGCGGGTCAGGCATTCCCGGGCATCCCCAGCGCTGCCGCGGCTCCGATTCCAGCAGCTGGAGCAGCCAGGGGGTGGCTGTGTGCTCCCCACAGAGCCGGGCACAGCGCAGCGGAGCCCTCCCTGCGGGAGTTTTGCCGATCCCATCTCCCAGGGATGTCAGGATGCTTCCCCAGCTCTCCTTTTAGCTGCTGTGCACTAGTCCTGATGGCAGCGTTACGGGAGCGTGACTTAGAGGCAGATGGGAGAAGGAAGCTGGGAGCAGCAGTTAATTTGTGGATGCTATTTTCGTTGTGGTAATTACCTGTAGGCTCTGAGACATCTCCAGCTATGCTGGAGCCAGGCAGATTGTATTGAAGAAAAGCCATTTCCACCCCAAACAAAAGCCTAACCCTTCTTTAATTTAATGCTACTGTAGGGGTTTTACAAGTGAGATTATGGGTTTTACTGTGTAGTATCCCAAATACCTGTGTCTGGCTCTCTGGTGAGAAAACTTGTACTTCAACACTGGCAAAACTAACCCTGAATTCTGAGAATAACTCAAGGATGGAGCATTAATATTTGCTAAACAAATGATCTGAGATCTTTATTACTTAGCTTCTGGTAGCACATCCTGAAAAGCTTGGTAAAACACCAACGCCCACTGCCTGCTCTGCTGTACAAGCACAGATCCAGCAGAACAAAAAATAGCAGAGGAGTTTCACCTCTGTGGGAAAGCTACTTCCTTGAAAGGTCTGCTTGTATTTGATGGGTGCTGGCAGTAAAAGATTCCCAGGAGATGACACACCAGCCTACACCAGACTGCAAACATAGCTGGAACTGCCTACTGGCTGGAAATTTTTTCCCCAATGCAAAGCTCAAAAATACAGACAAATAGAAAAGTTGCATTTTTTTGCCTCAGTTGTCCCCCAGCTGTGTACCTTGGGCAGAGGAGGCCACTGGTCCTGGAGCAGGCTGTGGGAAGGCCAGCTCCAGGAGCCTCCCCAGCCTCCCCGTGAGGCTCCTTGAGTTTCTCACCTTTCTGTGCACAATTTGCTGTCCTGAAAGCTCGAGCCTGGAAGGTTCAGCTCTCCACATTGTTATCTGGGAGAGCAGCGGTTTGTGCTATCTCTGGCCATCTGCCATTTCTCCAGCAGGCTCAGGAACTGCTCTGATCTAGAGATATTCCTGCGCTTCTTCCTGCATCCCTCACAGAGCAAAATTACCGATCTTTGTTCGAACAAATCTCTGGTTGAAATCTTCGGGGGAGAGAAAGAGTAACAGGACTGAGGAGAGGCTTGTTACTCCACTGCCCTGTAGAGAATGAATAAATGATGTTTTTGCTAGAGAGATTTCTTTCAGGCTTTGCTCCTGTGTGAAAGATCACAGTATTTAAAGACAATTGGCAGGGGAGGCCATTACAGGTATTTGGCACGCCAGGACTCTCACAACCTGACTCTTACACAACAAAGACAGCCTTGTTGTGAGGTGGAACTCTCCATTTTGGAGCAGTATGGATCTTATCAGCCTCCACACAATCTATTCGTGGTGGCTTTCCTCTGGGCTACAAATTCTTGTCTTGTTTTACTCGCCCATGGCTAGGTTTTGATGATATTTATGCACTTAGGAGACAGACTGGCACCTACCAGGCTTCCAAAAATAAATCAATTCTTATTGATTTCTTACCATCACCTGTAGGCACTGCTGTGCTGTTCAAAAGAGAGTTGCCTCTACTTCTTCTGTCTGGCAATGTGAAACTGTGCGGTGCCCACTCACCTGGTGCTCACCTGTGGAAAGGTCCCTCCTCAGGGTGACACCTGCTGCAGGTGGTTCAGGATGCACTCTAGGAAAGCACAGATCCATCAGTATTGAGTTGTCTTCTTGAGAGCCACAGCTAGAATCATCCATTCCATCTTGGTGGGCGAGAATGGCCTGCTGGGCTTACTGGGAAGGCTGGGCATAGAGGGGACTGTGCAGTGTGACCCAACAGAGAACCAGCAGGAAAAGCCTGATCCAGGATTTCTGGAGACCTCAGTTCCGGGCTTTCCACCCTCTCACAGTCCTGTTTTACACAGGCAATGTCCATCTGCTCCCTGCGGTGCCAGCAGCAGCCTCGGAACATCCTGAACACACGGCTCTGTCAGAGCAGGGGTACAGTTATCCAGGGAATGGGCACAGCCCCAGGGCTGCCAGAGCTCCAGGAGCCTTTGGACAATGCTCTCAGGGATGCCCAGGGTGGGATTGTTGGGGTGTCTGTGCAGGGTCAGGAGCTGGACTGGGTGATCCCTGAGGGTCCCTTCCAGCTCAGGATATTCTGGGATTCTATACTCTGTCAGCTGCCTCTGGAAATGAGACAGCTGAGGGTGTCAAACGTGGAGGATTTCGAAGGTCATAGGTGGAAAACATCCATGCTCCTTTCCTTCACAGCTTGGGTAGAGCAGGGCTTGGCCAACCCCTATGTCCACGCGAGGAGCAGCCCCTGGGAGCAGCGCGGGGAACACGACCCATCCCAGCTGCTCCCACACCCCAAACTCAGCCGGGGGAGCCTGTGGGCCCTGCAGCCAGAGGCAGCCTCCCTCCCTGCCGAAGGACAGGGCTCTGGCTCTGTTTGTCTCTGTCTGGGTGGCAATCCAGCAGGACTCACTCCTGTAGCACAGCTCACCAGCCCTCGGGCTGCGTGGAAGGGCAGGGGCAGAGCTCCGAGCAGGGGTCACAAACACCCCTCGAAACTGGCCCCGAGCAGCCCGAGAGCCTCACCTCATTTGTCAAACCTGCTGGAGAGCAGCGATTTCTGACCTCCAGAAGCAGAGTTTAGGGTGCCTTTCCTCTTTGAATTAGTGTTTCCTGAAGTGCTGATTCACTGCAGGAAGGAGCAAGCAGTCCAGTGAGAACAGGAGGAGAATTCATAACAGCTGGGTCAGAAAAGGGAGATAAAGCTTCAATTAATTTAAAGGCATAATGCTTATTTGCCCTGCAAACTTCCATGTGAGGGGGTATAATTGCAAGACTGAATTGTCTGTTAGCAAATTTGTCTTCTCAAATATAAAGTTGATTAAATTACTGCAAGTAACACAATAATGTATGTTTGAGAGATATTTATGCTCCAGGAAATAAAAATGTTATTCTCCAGGTCATCCTGCTAAAAAATAGCGAAGTAGATACTGAAAGGCTCTACGCATTTTGGCTGTGAACATTTCATTCTGAGAGCATGGCAAGGTACATGACCAGACTGCTCTCTCCTCTCTTTTTCCCTGTGACATTGAAATTCCACGAATGGCATCTTGCATCAGCGTTACATCATATTAAGTATAATGCAATATTATGAGTCATTGTTATAAATCATGGGCACAGGCTACATTAGAAAGCTTTTGCAATTCAAGAGCACATCAAGGTGGATTTTTATGCAGCATTTCTCTTTGGAGGCACATGTAGGGGCACTGACTTTGCAATGTCTCCCCATCCTCTGAATCAGGAGCATTTCAGATTTCCCTTTCAGTTCTGAGGCTCCCAGTGGATGTGCAGGACGTGCCTGACAGAGCTGCTGCAAACAGCAAGCAAAGCTGTGAGCACCCAGGAGGTGCTTCTGAAATGGATCATGCAGGGATCACAACAGAGTGAGGTGTTTAATGTTTCACCCTGTAAAAAACTGCAGCAATGCTGAAGAGACACACTGGCATTGGGAAAGCACGGAGCTCAGGGGCTCTCCCAGGCTGTCCTGGAAAGCCCTCACATGTGGCACTCCTTGCTTGCTGCTTCTCTGACCTCGGGGGGACATTGCTGCCATGAGACTTTCCTGAACATCCTCCTCTCCTTGCGTGGTGTGCAATCACCACTGCAGGTCCAGCTACCTTTATCCAAGGCAGACCCAGTGCTGGGTCCCTGCCTTCTCTCCAGGCACTCCTGGCCTGGCACCCCAGCTGTACTTCAGTGCCATTAGAAAAGGAGCCTTAAATGCCACAAAGTCTTTCCTGGCAGCTTCATCACCACACGCTGGCTGGGGGCAGCAGGATTCCCAGAAAGGCCAAGCACTGAGTTTGGAGTCAATCCAGTTCACTGAATGGGAAAGCTCCCACTGAGGCTGGTGGGACCACAGGGCACAGCTGAGTGCTTCCAAAAATCCCATCCAACTCCGTCCCGAGGCTCTGCTGGGCAGTTTCCTAGGTGTGAGAAGAAATACACATCCCCTGCACCCTTGCAGCATTTTGTTTGTGTTTGAAAGGATCAAAGCACTATTTATGGCTTTCCTACTTTTTTAGATAATAGTCTTAAAGCAAGTCCAAGCTTGACAGACAAGCTCTGCATCTCCTCAACAGCCCAGGGTAAAGATAAAGGGAGCATTAATGTTGGTCTAAATTATGAGAGGGAATTGGACTGCACAAGAACTGTAATCCACAAGAATGAATTTTCATTCCACTTGTCCTCCACTTTCAGCTAATCAGAAATGGTGATACATGGTCCTACTTGTATTTTGGCTTTCAACTCCCTCCTATATCTCATGTGGTTGAAAACTGAATTCCTGATTTACGCAGGAGATTAGGGGATGATAAATGCTATCACTTACCTGCAGTCGCAGTTTTAGAGGATTCTGGCATTCTGAGCAAAACATGCATTTCATGTATGTGATTACTGGAGCTGACAGTCTGTCATGCTGCTGACAGGGAGAGCTGGGACTGAGGGCCAGGCTCTCTTCATAAATAACAAAGATCTCAAATTCTGAATTTAATATCGTGCACCTCTTACAAGTGCAATAATCAGATGCTTGCTCTGATGATTAATTCGCTCAGCAAAGCCCCTGGCTGGGTCACAGGTTTCTGGACAATTTCTGATTTGATTTGGCCTTTCTCTTCGGACAGTTAGCAGCACTTGCCATGGGTACACACTTGTCACTCAGTGCTCAGAGGGGAGCATCAGCTAGACAAAAATAGGTGCTGTGTAGATTGTTCAGTTCTCCCAGGGTTCTCAGCACCCTTGGAGCCTTGGTAGAGCTTTGGTGTCTCTCCTGTTACAGAACAAAAGAAAAGTTACTGATTTGAAGCAAATGCAGCTTTCACAGAACACAATCATCCCCCCCAGCAGATTCCTGCTGTGTTTGGGTGTTGTAAAACTTATCCTGGTCACGGAACAAAACAAACTGAGGGGTTGGAACAAGATGAGCTTTAAGGTGTCTTCCCTCCATTCTGTGACTTTATGAAAAGTCACAAGGAAGAAAGCAGCACCTGTTAACCTTTACTGTGACCTATGAGCTTCACTCTCTTGCTTTGTATTGTTTTTATTAACCTGTGCTCTTCGATGTTTTGTTGAGAAATTTAATCAGAATCCAAGATTTTTGAGCTTCATACCTAAATTTTGGCCTAAGTTGTTGAAAAGCTTTCAGAAATAGCTGTTGAGCACTGTTCTGCTTCTTCCAGATGACATTTGTCACACGACAAATTTAGGTTTCCAAACCCAAGACTGATTTCCTTGCCTATTGTTGGGATCTTCCATATTCACACTTCAGCAAAGCTCAGAGAAGACTGGTATTGGGCAAGTCAGCAGGAAACTAACGGTTAGGCCAGTTCACTGAGAGCACTTTTAATGCAGAAAGGGGCCGTGTTGATACACAAAGTGTGCACCAAGTTCTGGTGGAGATCTCACACCGTGCAGCCTCATCCATCACATCTCTGACAAATTAAACCCAAGTCTCGGATGCGGGGCTGGATCTCTGTTCCATGCGGTGTCAGCAGGGGCAGGAACTGGAATCCTCTGCAGTTACAGCCCAGACCTCTCGAGCCTGAGCTGAAAGTATCCCCAGGAACCTTTCCAAGAGCCTCGCAAAGATGAGTCAGGAACATGAACTCGGTTACCTGAGCTCAGCCTGTAACTCAACACAGGTTTTGGTAAAACCGAAAGGTAAACCAAGGTTTGGTTCAAACCTTGTCATTAACGCGTGGTGGCAGAGAACTCTGAAATCATGAAGCCCTGAATGCTCACCAAGAGCAATAATTGCTGGCACGTGCTGTGCAAATGGAACAGACTTTTGCTTTAATGGAAAGAGTTTCCAGGTATTTTGAGGTAAACAATTAAAAAATCAATGAATGAGGAACAACCTTTTAGTCCAAGGACACAGACAAGGCCTGTTGGTACTGAAGGATGCAGAACTGAGCTATGGAAGGATAGAAAGCTTCCAGGGAACTGCGGGGAGGATGCTTGGCTCCCATGCCCAGTTAGTGCCAGGAAGCACTGGGGTTAACTTGAATTAGTGCTGGTTACTGAAATCAGCCTGAGCCAGTGAGCTGCACCTAAAGGGTGTCCCTGGGCCAAGCAGCAGGAAGGTCATGGCACAGATTCTAACCCAGATCTGGGCCACCACCCATCCTGGTGCTCCATCCAGGTTGCCGTGGGAGTGGGCTGGTGGCCTGCACTGGGGGAACGAACCTTGCCTAAAGCATTCCAGACCTTGTACCAAACACCAGAGCACCCACAATTAGGGGGGCAGCCACGCACCCTCTGACACAGCTGCACCCGCAGGAGATGTTATCCGAGTCACAGCACACGCTGTTACCTCTGGGGGTATAAATCCTGCAGCTGTAGAACAAGTAACTATTGAGAGGGCACAACAGCCTGTAAATAAACAAGTTCAATAAGCAGTCAGGAGAACGTGCCCAAAAAAACGTGGATTAAGACTTCACAGAAGTTTCTTCAAAATGTCTACGCTTTGTCATATTTAGCTGAAAATACTTTGAAATTTCCAGTGGGAAATGAGAAGGCAGAAGGGAGCCAGACACCAAGTGAGTGCTCAGGCTTGGCTTTCCCCGGGTATCAGCCCGAGGTGTCTGCCTTGCTATACTTAGAGCAAATTCAGACTGAAAGGTGTAGTCAAAGTCTAAAATATTTTCTAGAAAATTATAGATTTAAACAACTATGCTAAGGAATACCTTAGCATGAAGATATTTGTTTAATTTGATCCAACAGACTTTTGCTTTATATTAAGGTACCCCTTAATGAGAGATTTATGAAATTGATATCAGATTAATACACTAAAGGTGCACTACAGACATGAGTGGTGTCTTTAGCTGATGGGGTCATGTACTGGTGAAACTGGTGTTCAGCTCTGTTGCAGGCATCCTATGCCCTTCTGAACTGAAGACCTGGAGCAATTGTTTAACCCTTTGTTACAAACATCCATCTCAAAATGAAGACTCACTTGTGCATGGCTTATAAAGAGGAGCTGTCAGTTGCACTGCTGGCTGCTGCTGCTGCTGAGCTCGTGCACAAGTGGTGAGCAGGGAGATCTGTTCAGAAAAAGCAACAGCTCTGTGTGGTGAGAGGGTGAGCTGACCCAGGGGAGCCACATCCACCCACAGGGTGAACTCTGTGAGCATGTGATTGCTTTGTAAGACAAAAACTCCAACTATTGCTTCAAATGACAGGATCACAGGATGGCTGGGGTTGGAAAGGACCTTAAAGCCCATCCAGTCCCACCCTGCCATGGACAGGGACACCTTCCACTGTCCCAGGGAGCTCCAATTCCTGTCCAACCTGGCCTTGGACACTTCCAGGGATGGGGCAGCCGCAGCTGCTCTGGGCACCGTGTGCTTAGAGTGCACTAGGCATTGCACCTAAGTTTAGGAAATTCCACTTTCTTCTGCACAGGAGCAAAGTTTCATTGAGAACAGGCCAGAAGATCCTTGTTAAAATTCTTGGCCTGGGTCCGGGTGTGCTGCTCTTGGCAGCTGTGGGGCTGCAGAGAGAGGCTCTCCTGGTAGGATCTTATCTCTGATAAGTGGGAGCTATTTGAAAACATGGAAGTGTGGATCTATTGCCCCACTGCAACTGGAGGGGGAAAACACTTTTGTATTTGGGAAGGGAATGGGAGTGGGTGTGAGGTAGCTCAGGTGCTCTTCCCAGCTCAGTAAATGGTAGGTAGGCAAAGCAGCCATGGGTGCATCTCCAGTGCCAGTTACTGAGCTGTGACCAGTGTCAGCAGTGAAGTTTAAATGTCTCTCTGCACCAAATATGAGCCATTGTACCATTGTGTTTTTATAAAGGCAGTACAGGAAAATTGACATAGAATTTCTTTGACATTACCTAAAAAGGTTGATGGAAAGGAAAAACATCCCTTTTCACTAAAACTACTGTCTTGGAGAACTAAAATCTATAGACATTTTTCAGCATGATGAATAATGTCCTATGTGGTATTATCTGCTGGGTACCTAGGGGTTAACTCTCACAGCTTGGTATGCAACTAAATGAACTATAATTAACTGTGTGTGGCTATTGGTTGGAAATGTTTGGAAGCAATATGAAGTGATAATATTCTGCAGCTCATGCTCCTGCCAGTACCTGGCTTTATTAGTTTAGCACGAGAGGCGTTTCCTGATTAGTTGTCTGGAACCAGCGAGGCTGCTCTCTTGGATTCCATCACTCTTCGGAAACTTTCCTCTCGACAGCTGAGGCATTTGTCAAAATGCTCTACCTGGTGGCTCCCCGTTCGTTGTACACAATTCCTCACTGCCAGCACCACCTCACCGGAGCGCTTCCCCTCCAGCGGGGAGAGTCCCACGGGAGGTGAAGCTCCGTGGGAATGAGTCAGGCCTGGGTCATTCCTCCCCGTGTGCATCCGCTGTGACGAGGACAAATTCCAGTTGTGTCATTTCTTGTTTTCCCTGCATCTTTTTTGTGTGAGGAGTGACTCAGGCTCCATGACAAATTCCAAAGTGAGGGGCAGCAGTGACGTCCTTGTCTGAATAACCCCAAGATTTAACTCATTGCGTTCCCAAACTGAGGAGCGTAATTAAATCAAGTTCCTCTTATCTGGGAGTGTTTCCTGTTTCTTCAGAAATATCATGCTAAAATGTAAACTATAAGCACAATTACCTTCCTAATGACATCTCCATTCAGAAGCCCAGAGAATGGATGAAGATCACTCTCCCAAGGTCAGAACTTAAACCAGACACTCTGGACAGAGGATGCTGGAAGGATTGTATTGGCTTTGAAGAGGTCAGGGTCAGCAGACATTGTTCAGTTTAGACGTCATTGACTTCACTGTTCTGATCCATGCATCGACTGCAGGGATGAGCTTGTAGGGTGAAGCAGGGATTAAGGAAAATGATGTTTTTAACAAAGGACAATCATGACATTTTTAATACGTAGCAAAATACCGCACAGGTCACTATTTTAGAGAGCCCTGATTAGAAGTATCAATATTTCAGAGTGGTTTTTAATTGGTGACCAGCATGTAAGGAAGGGAGCTATGACCTAAGAAGAAATGTTATGTGGGTAGCGTGTCAAAAGGCAGAAAAATTGCTGTCTCATTTTCTTTCTGAACTGTCTCAGTGTCAGTGAACACCAAGCTGTTTCTTCAGTTCCAAAACTCCTCAATCATCATCTTTTATTCACTTCTGGCATGAACATTCTATCCAGTATCTTTTTGGAAAGGCAGATGTGTACTGTGGAAAACTTATGTAGTGATAGGAAGGTAAGCTAGATAATGTAACCAACAACTCCATCTGTAACTCTGCACCACCACCCCCATTCCCAGCCTATTGCAGCTTCATCCTAACAAGTGCCCAGGTAGGCCAGACAACAAGACTGTTCAGTATTTCACAAGCTAAAATCCATCATGTCCACGGTGTCAGTTTTGCTTGGACAGCAGCAAATAACGATCCTAGATAAATTTTCCCGTAATCTCACGATCCCATTTCAGTAAGGGGCTAGGAAATCACATTTTCATTTAAATATAGAATATAAAATCACATGTTGAATGTCTTTAAGACAATTCAGCTATATTCTAATAATAACAAGTGAAAGCACATTAAAAGAAACCAGATTTTTTTTCAGAACTATTTTTTCCAAGTTCCTTTTTATGACAGACCTTTAAACTTCCTACATGATGACACTTACTTGGCACTGCATTGATCCAGTCTAATCTAGGTGATAATGTGTCTCACAAGAGTTATTTTTCAAAAACAAGTAGTTTATCAAACCCATTGACAGTTATGTTTTCGAATTATTTCCATTTTTCCCTGTTAAAATATTTGCCTTGCTTTTAAATAGAAAACCCCACAGAACCGAAAGGCAAGTGGTGTTGCAGGCAGCTGTACCCAGAAGCCATCACAGCAGTGACCCCTCAACAAGCTGCCAAGCCACCTTTCAAATGGTGAGCCTTTGTCATCAGCAGCTGAGGAAGCTCAAAGTGCCACACCAGGACCCCCCATTTCCCAGCCACGTCCAGCAGATAGTGGGAAAATGCTGCTCTCAGCCTCCTCCTGATGTAAAACTTACCTGAGCCTCAGTTTGGATGTCTGTAGCTGAGAAAAGCTTCACTAACAGGACTTCCTTTGAGGGGTGGGTAAGGAGGGTTTGCACTGGATGGGGCACAGAAAGCTTTGTCACGTCCCTTTGAGCTCAGGAAACTCAACCTGGGGCTGCGGCTCCAGCTGGGAGTTAATGGCTTTGATTTGCATCTTGGTGACCAAAGAGAGATGAGAGGGCAGGTCCTTTCTGTCTAGGGAGAAGGGGAATGTGTTCAGGAGAGAGGTGAGAAAGTGAGGGGTTCCAGGGTCCTGCAGCTGTTACCAGATACGGTGGGAAGGGGAGAGGGTGAGGGAGGAGAGGAGAGAACACCTGGGGAGACCCGGGCAGGAGGGCCTGACCCCACAGGGCAGAGGGGATTTCAGGGGTGTCGCTGCTCTCAAACGCCTACAGGTGCTGAGCGATCAGCATCAGGGACAGCAGCCACACCTTGCCCACTATCTCTGCAGGCAGGACCCTGAGGGAGAGAAACAAAAACTTCAGAGCCTCACTTGACTTTCACAAAGCATGGTTAGAGTGGCACAGCAGTCACAGAGAACTGCTGAGGACTGGGCAAGCTCAGAGCCCGAGCCACGTGCGTGGGATCCACCTGCACAGTCACTTTTGGGAAACCAAGAGGGTGTGGGTGGATTATCCCAAGAGCAGCTACGGTGGCAGATAAAGTGTTCTCCTGGGAGGACCCCCCAGTGACAGAAAGCTGAGGAAGAATTCAAATTCTCAGGAAGAATTTCTTTATGGAAGGGGTTGTTAAACATTGGAAGGAGCTGCCCAGGGAGGTTTGGCGTCCCCGTCCCTGGAGGTGTCCAAGGACACCCTGGATGTGGCACTCAGTGCTCTGGGCTGGTGACAAGGTGGGGATTGGGCACAGCTTGGACTCAGTGGTCTGGGAGGGCTTTTCCCCCCTAAATGTTTCTGTGGCTCTGAGGTATTATGACGCCTTGTTTTATTTCACAGAGCAGTTCCTACAGCTTGAAAAAAGGCAAGGGCCAGGCCTTACGGTTTGAGGAGAGTATTAATTAGGTCGTGTGAGAATCCATCTCATTAAATCTCACCTTTTGAAGCCGGTTATGTCCTTTTTGTCCCAAGTTCAGCTATTCTTCAAAAATAACAGCCATAAAAGCATTCTGTGAAATTTATTTTCTGGACCCCGAAGTGGTGATAAATTGATTTAGTATACAGCAAGTCACAGAGGTTATCAGATGTATAAGAAAAATATGCAGGAGAAGATATTTTTTGCTGCATTCCTCTCAGCTTTTACTGGTCTTGCTCTTGCTCATTTGCTATTCTGCACAGTGTTAGTGACTGAGGGGCACCAGCTCTGTGATTTAAACAACACGACTTGCCCAGGGAAAGAGGAGAACATCTCGCTCTGTCTGCACGTGCTGGCAGCAGGGCGTGAGCACTGCGAGCATGCAGAAAGTCTGACTAGTACTAGTTCTTTACTTGTTTGACAATACTGTGGAAATAGAAGCTGCATTTCAAAAATAATTGCTGCGTATGATCAATTTTTTATAATGATGGAGTAAAGGGCAGCTAACATTCCAGGCAGAAAGTACAAAAATAAATATGAAACTCTATGTAAGGGCGTATAAGAAATGGAAGGAACCTCCTGCTTTGGGTGGCATGGAGAAAGGTCAGAAATAGCCCACAAAAGGTTGAACTTACGAGAGTATAAAATTTCTGAAGTCTTCATTTTTGAGGGCATCATGACTTGAAATCTGGAAGAAGTTTTTCTGCTCTCTAAAACGGGATATCCCTTAGTGAAGGTAGATGGTGGTGCTGGGAAATCCCACCCAGCTGTGGTGTTTGCAGCAGGGTGTCATTTATCAGAATGCTCCTGGCTCTCTTCATAATCAGTCCTCACAGCAGCATGCTGCCTGATTTTCCTGAGACACCCGTTCCAAGGAAAGTGCAAAGGGGGTTTGATTGATGTAGGTCACGTGCTGTGGTGATTCCCCACTCATTTTTGATTTAAAACACAAAAATTCTTGTAACGAGAAAAATGGTTCAGCCTGCCTGGGGTAGCAGGATTTCTGGGGCAGTCACAGCTCCTGGTGTTCAGGAGCAAAGTTGTTTGATACTGACTTCAGATATTCTTTTGCACAGATTTACTTATCAAAAACATGAGAAAAAAAAAATCTTTTGGCTGTGCTTAATAAGATCTTCGTGAGATGTTGAAGTGAGGTATCAAAGCCTGTCTGGAATGAGTCACTCAGTGTGGGACACAATCGTTTCCAAGCTCATCCCAGTAAGTTTGCCAGAGGGTATCAGTGCAAAATGTGCTCTACAGAGCACATTTGACAGCAGCTCTGTGTGTACAGTCAGTGGCTATCCACTGATGGGAATATTTTCCATCTTTTCTGTTTAAGTATGCCTCTGCCCATTTTAAACTTGCATTTGAGTGTTTTTTATGCAGTTCCTCACATTTCTTAAAGAGATTCCATAGGATTTGTCTCTGACAGCAGGGTTTCCATTTTTGTGCTGTCTCCTGTTCTTTTTTTTGCAATCAAAAAGCACCAAGTATTGCTTGTACTGCCCTCAAAATTCAGAGCTTTGGTGCTGGAACAGTCCTGCAAGTTACCTAAACAGTAGCATCCTTTTGAGATTAATCTCACACTTGGATAAAACAGGTGCCAGAGACATTTCCTAGTAACTTTAAGAGACTTATTCCTTTTGCTGTCTGTCCAGCCAGTGCTTTACATCCCCCCAGTGCCCTTTTCCATGCCTGGTCTCACTTTCCACCTCTCTGCTATGATTTGGTTCTCAAGTTATTTTGTTGAAAGGCTAAATAAGACATGGCTTTATTCTATTAGCTTCAAACACTTTTTTTATTCAATGAATCCTTTTCAATAGAAAAACAAATGTATCTCAACATTATTCCAGAAGTTTGAGGAGCTTTTTCTTATTTAAGGAGCTACCATTTCCTCTGTAATAATAGAAATCACAAATCCTCGCCTTCCACCAGCTGGAAGGGGCACCTGTCCATGGCCCTCCCCAGCCCAGAGAAACGTTCTGGCCTCTCTCCAGGCCCTGCCATGTTCTTCTGTGCCCTGAAAATCTCTCTCATTTTGCCAACAGTTGCGCTTTCCTTGACCTTTAGTGAAGGTGTGCGTGCAGACGTTTGTGGGAGACAGGGATTTCCTGACCCAGGTGATCTGATGTCAGGCAGAATTAGGCAAGATCGTGGCCCTGGCGGGACAGGAGTCAGAGTCTGTGTCTCACTAATTACCTGGGCTGCACATGCAGGCTGGGGCCGGGGTTGTTTTGGCTGCAGCCGTGGAGGGTCCCCGGCCCCAGGCCCTGCGGTGCTGGCTGTGCACTGATCCCATTTCCGTGGGAATCCTGCTGGGGTGGGATGATTTCCAGATTTGAGTGCAGGTCCTTCCGCACAGCTTCGGCTGCAGAGTTCTGGTGGCTGAGCCGGGGCTGGGCAGCCCCTGACCCCACGGGCATGGAAATGTGGGGTCCTTTGGAAACTCAGCTGGTCTGGGCGCTGGGAACCCCGGACACAGCACTGAGCAACTCGGGGACAGACTCTGAGCTGAGAAAAGCCTGCGTGGGTGTCAGCAGTGCTTCTGAGCACGCCAGGCACAGAACCAGCTCTCCACGTGCCCCACAGCAGGGTGGGACACCCCAGGACCCCTGGCTGAGACAGCTCCAGGAGCACAGCAGCACCCCGGAGCTGGAGCCAGCCCCTGCAGCCCCCGGGCTGCAGCTGCCACCCTCCCATGGCCAGCCCTACACATGCCCTGCAGAACTACAGTGCCCAAAGGTGCTGCATCTGCAGATAACATCGGCAGGGAGAGCCAGCAGAGCTCTCCCCACACAAACTATTTCCCAGAGGCAAATGGCAGAGGGAGCGAGAGGGAGAAACAAGTACTGACAGTTTGCTGTAGGAGCTCAAAGAAAAAGTGGACAAAGCTAAAAGAACTCCAGCTCTTTGTCTGCATTTAATCCAGTTCAGAGCATTCACTGGTGCATACAGATTTACTTCCCATGGCTGATGGAGCTGGATATGGTCATTTGGTAAGAAACAGGGGATCTGGGATTTAAATTTTGTGCCCTCCAGGCTCTTACATTTTAGGAAAAGTCGGTCTGTAATGTACCTAAAGTTTTAATCTAGTGTAAAAAGTATAAGATGCTGGATTATTCCTTCAAAGAAACAAATCCTGATAAAAAAGGTGAAGAAGGCTTTCTGGTTTTAACACAGACCAAGTTTTTAAGGGGAGGGTGCTGCTATTGGCTCAGGGAAACCAAGGAAAAGACTGTGGCCTGCTATCCCTACCCAAAGAATCCCATATTACCGGCACTGATTCATCAGAGGGTGCTGGAATAATACAATAGTATTAAAATACCACTATGCACGTATTTTAATGTGAAACAAATAGTCCAAGCACCTGCTATCAGAGTACAGTAAAGCTGTCAAATCACCATTGCAGGGTTGGCTTTTGCTGAGGACAGACGGTTCAAGTTCCACGTAGCCCATTTCCTACAGGCTGTGGAGTCAATTCGTCGCTTGCTGAATTTGCAGAACTCGGCCCTGAGGGCCCAGTGGGGAGGATGGACTCGTGTGCAAGAACAGAAGCAGCAGAAGGGGTTGTGAGCCACAGGTGGAGAGGCCGGGTTAGAGGAGGCAGACCCGGAGGGGAAAGCTCAGCGGCCGAGTGCAGGGACCTAAATGAGGCAGATGTGCCGGAGAGATTCCAGCACGGAGGGTTGGAACCCCTGGCACCTCTGACGAGCGCAGGGGGAAAGGGAGAGGTAGCCAGCAAACCTTAGGAAAATACAGAAACAGTAAATGGAAAAGACAACCATAAAGTAGCACTTTTATTGTCCCATCCCTCTGCTCCTTCCCGTCCCCCTCCCAGTGTTTTTGGACCTCTGGGAGGGACCCCTGGCACTGGGGCTCAGCTGGTACTGCTCAAACTTCTCCTGTTCAGGCAAAACCAGACCCTTCTGTGCCGAGTGCCCAGGCTTAGCTGAGCCCTGCAAAGCAGGGCTGGCAGTGTTTGGCGCGGTGTGCCCGGAGCAGGAGCCCGGCCCGGGACACGGGGCCGCGCCGGCCGCTGGCTCAGCTCCTTCCCCGGCAGCTCTCATCCCTCGGAGATTGCTGGCTGTAAAAGGGATGGCAATGAAATAAACCAAAAGGCAATTTAGGCTACTTAACTACACTTCAGGAAAAAGGCCCTGCCTGGATAGATGACACATGATGTGTTTTGTGTTAATGTTTCAGCCAATTTGGCGGATCCCCACGGCAGGCGAGTTGGAAATATTTTGTTGCAAGTTTGAACATCGTACCAGGATGTAAGGCCAGCCCTTTCTACAGGAGCAGTGATTGAATTAGGGCTGAGAAATGTATCCCTGGCTAGTTTCAATTTAAAAAAAGAGAGCTTTTAAAAAGGTACAAATGAGGCTAAAGGAATTTATGTTATTTTTCCGGTTTCTGCGCTATAACTCCTTTTCCATCTCCTCATCTATCTTCGAAGTGTCCTGCCTTATGAATGAGTGAGCAATAAAAGAAGTATGCAGTGGCTGAGAGAGAAACTCAAGATAACAAGATAAAGCCAAAGCTTGAGCAGAAGTTAAGATGTAGATCTGAATGTGGAAGTTTCTCACATCTGAGTTTTAGGGCAGTCATTAGATAATCTGCATGAGGAACTGATTTAAAACCAGTAGCACAAAACGTGACCCAGCATGTGCTGAGTTCACCCGTGTCAAAGGCTTGGACCTGCGCTTTCTAGGGCTGTGATCCCGTCTTCAGACCACGTGTACTGACAACCTGCTCATAGACTAAAATAAAAATAAAGTTATTTCATAGAACCAAAAGATCATAGAACCACAGAATGATTTGCATGGGAAGAGATCCTAAAGTTCATCTAGTTCTAAGCCCCGTTCTTTGGGCAGGGACACCTTCCTCTCTGAGAGATCAGTGCTCTCTCCTTGCCACCCCCAGCTCCCACCGAGGTTTTAGGCTCGAGGTCCCCACACACATGCCCAGCCCTGGAGCTGGACTTGGCTCCTTCAGTGCAGGCTGCTGTCTTCTGCTGAAAATGGCCAGTGACACTGTCTGCTGTTTCCAAACACCCAGAACTGAAGGGCGAGGCTGTAACAAAGGGTTAATTCCAATTTCCATATCACTGACCTCCCTCCAGCCTTCCCGGCTGCCCAGGTTTGGAGCTGCATGGATCAGCTGGCTTTTCTTGGGGAAAAATTATGTGGCCACTCCCTGAACCCTGATAATCCCTCTGGCTGGGCTTTCCAGTGCTGTTCTCTGCCAGGTTAGGCAGAATTTCATCATGAAAATTATTATGGCCTCTTTCAAGTAAAGGCCAGTGGGAAATTAATTGCTGGAATTAGGTGTGTTTGCTTGCGTGATCCCAATGTCGCTGCTGCTTGGGGTCAGCTGTGGGGCTCAGGACACAGAGCAGGGACTAAGCTGGTCTCCAGTTTTATTTGGCAAAGACTGGGCTGGTAAACAGCAGGAGAAGATACAGGGACAGTTTCAAGGGATGTGAAGGCAGAAGGGAAGATGAAGCTTGTTATCTTCAAAAGGAAAGTAGTGACAACTCAGGCATGAGAGACCCCTGCAAGGAAGAGGACACGAGACAGGCTGGACGGAGCCGTGATGTTGAGGTGCTTGAGATGCTTTATAACATTAAAGAGGTAGAAATTTTTTAACAAGAATAGATGACAAAATATGAAACTGATTCCTCATCTTTACCTTCACTCTTTATGCTCTAAGACAGACCTGGTTTTCTTGCAAAGCAGCTGTGGTGTTTGTGTGCTCCGTGTGACAGGAGGCAAATTACTTCAGACCTGGCAGAAGTGTGCTTGACTGTGGTATATCAAAGATAATGCTTAGATTTCCAAACGGGAGCATTAAGTTGTAACATTTAGAGCTGCTGATGACTGTATGACTAAATAATCATCAGTTCTATACTGCTGATTAATGTGAAACCCACGGGGGATAGGCACTGATAGAGCTTATCTGCTCGTTCCTCTCCTGCTCCACCTTATGTCATTTTCATGTGCAAGGGCTGAGGCGCAGTTTATTTTTGAACCTCTGTTTACAAAAGTGAAGTTGTGGCCCCTGTTGTTGAACTCTGCAAGCATTCTGCATGGGGCACCTCATGTAAAGGTGTGATGTCCTGCCAGTTCCTAATTTCACTGCCCTGTGCCCAACGTTGCAAGACCAGACAAATACGAAGCACTGGGCGATCGTGTTGAAGCAAAGCTGTGGCTGAGGAGGGTCCCATTTTACCTCTGGTCCCTCGGCCAGGTTGGGTTAGGTGAGGTTAGGCAGAGTTATCCTCCCTGCTGAACTCGCAGTGCAGAAGGGGAATCAGCTTCACAGGCAGAACTGGATCATACTGGTGAGCGTTTGCTGCCTGGGACAACAGCGTGACCTGTGTCTGGTGGCAGCTCCCACTGCAGAACAGACCTGTCCCCGAGTGTCACCCGGTGTCCATCGGACAGCCCTGGTACTCTGAGGAGAGTCTCTCTGGTATTAACGCATCCTTCTTTGTTCTTCTAACCACAGATCCTGGAAGAAAACATGAAGTTAGAGTGCAAGTGCCACGGGGTCTCGGGATCCTGCACCACTAAGACCTGCTGGACAACCCTGCCCAAGTTCCGGGAGCTGGGCTACATCCTCAAGGACAAGTACAACGAGGCCGTGCAGGTGGAGCCCGTCAGGGCCAGCCGCAACAAGCGCCCCACCTTCCTCAAAATCAAGAAGCCCCTTTCCTATCGCAAACCCATGGATACAGACTTGGTGTACATAGAGAAATCCCCCAACTACTGCGAGGAGGACCCGGTCACGGGCAGCGTGGGCACGCAGGGCAGGATGTGCAACAAGACGGCGCAGCAGTCCAACGGCTGCGACCTGATGTGCTGCGGCCGCGGCTACAACACCCACCAGTACTCGCGGGTGTGGCAGTGCAACTGCAAGTTCCACTGGTGCTGCTACGTCAAGTGCAACACGTGCAGCGAGAGGACAGAGGTGTACACCTGTAAGTGAGCCCCTGCCCGGGGCTCCTCCCGGCCTGGGATACATTTGCACATGCACTCAACGTACCTGAGCGGAACTGTGGGGAAGAGCTGCTCTCCCCGAAGAAATGCTGATGAATGGAGCCCTCTCTTCCCTTCTCTTCTCTTCTCACGTTTCGTTGCTTATGTGGATACACATTTCAGACTCTTACAAAGTCAGCCAAGAAACGAAAACAAACAATCCCCACCCCGGGCCACCAGACACACAAAAGAGAGAGAAAAGGATCATCTCAGCGAGCCTGCACCTCGAAAGGAAGGAGCGTTGACTGCCTTGTGCGGAGACACCAGCCAGGGAGAAGCCTCTGGGTGTGGCAACTTGTGACTCTTGGTTTGGGAAGGAGATGGTCAAACACTTCGGCCTACAAGGAGCAGGGAGGGGTCGGGGAGAAGTCCCTACGAAAGGGCTTTGCACAGGATGGGATGGACAGAGCCTCCCCGTGAACTGCCCGAGGGAGTGTGTGGATGGCACAGTTTTAGGCTTCTACACTCGTGAAAAGCTTCTACTGGTCCTGCCCATCTTTCCACTTCACAGCACTTGCTGCAGCAAGAAGAACTGTGGAAGGGTTCTGTAGACACTGCTTTATCTGCCTTTCTCGTGTGTGTGTGTGAGCTGCAGATTTTAGCACAGGGATTTGGGACACTTGGGCATAATAATAGCAATATTTAACAATTTATTCAGATAAAACTAATATTAATTTATTTAATTAAAAAAAGAACTTTACCAACCTTTTTGGAACTATTCTGCAATTAAAGTAGATAGCTGGCTTTCTTTGTGGAATAATTTTGTAGGATCAGCAAGGAAAAACTGGAGCTGTATATATTATTCTTGACTAGGATATTTCTATTAGTTGGACTTGCAGGATATGTTCTACAGTACTGGATGTTTAAGGACAAAAGCTGGCATCTTTATATATATGTACATACACAAACACACTGTATTTTGGGGTTTTTGTTTGTTTGTTTCCTCCTGTTTGCTGCTAGTTGTCTGGAACAAAAGTGGAGTGGTAGGGGTTACAAATCTTTACCAGTTTTTGTGTTTGGTTTTTTTTTTTTCTTCGATTAAAGAAAGAAGCATTAATAAAATCCTGTTTGGAATATGTCTAAAAATAAGAAAATCCAGACAAAATTCCATCTTTTGGAAAAATCAACCATAGGATAAGAGAGTATATTTTGTAAGAGACTATTTTTATATAAATATTTTATTTATACTACGTCTGCTTGTTCAACCTGTACTTTTTCTCAAAACAGGCATACAATTTGTAATTCTTAGGCTATTTAACAGAGAAAGGGTAATTAGTTTGTGAACACAACAGCAGCAAGCTGGATGCATTCAGCTGCAGTGGGTGGATGTGTCAGAAAGCAGAATGAACGTTCTCTCCGGATGTGTGTACAAACTGGCTCTTTTCCTGCAGCTCAGTTTGCAGAATATGCAAAACAAGAACAGGGTATGTAGCATCAATTTTGTCACATGGCTTGAATTCATGATTGGTATTAACTGGATGCTCATTTATCCCATTCAAGAAAAAAAAAAATCCGAATTAGCTTCCCACATGCGTCAGTCATTAAACTGTGGCGTTATGACTCGCAAATGTGCTGTGTGTGCTGTCAGTTAAACCTCTGCATTGTGCTGCTGTCAAATCTGATTTCCATCAGGGCAAGACTGTAGACTGTGACTGTAATAACTTGCATGACACACATCGTCTGATTCTCATAGATAGGATACAAAGCTTACTTTTTGTCCAGCTCCTTTTGGCATTTACATTATTCTTTCCCCCCAAAAAAGGCCAGAGCCCAGAAAATCCAGAACAACATTCGGACAAGTTTAAAGAGGCAAATTTAAAGACTGCTCACTTGTTTTTCAGAGCCCAACCAAGCTGTTTTGCATTCCCTTTGTGGTATTTCCTTTTTATCACTGCTGATTTCTTCAGACATTCGAGTGGTAAATGTTTCTCTGCATTTAGAATCATTCTGTTCCTCCTGCTTAACTCATTTGTGACTGATAAAAAATATATCTAATTTTAACACTGTTTTTCACTGGGTAAGAAACGTGGCCCGGCGTTACAGAAGATACTGCACATTGTCTGGGACAGACCAGATTCTCTCCTCCTCCCAGACTGCAGGATGTCCCCAGTTAATGAGGCTTCAGTGACGGGAACGTGTCGCTGACCCCCTGCACAGCAGCGAGTGCCACCAGGAGTAGGTGGGACAGGTCTGCCCTGTGTGCACTGATCCTTCTCAGGCAAAACTCCCACCCAACTCTGCGAAAACAGAGAATTTCTGAGAAGGGGAACAGAAGCATCACAAAAGATGCTGCAAAGTTTGACAAACCACCTGTTAGGACTCAGGTTTTAACCTACTCCTTGTATGTACATTTACTTCAGAACACAAGCCTGTGCAGTACCCAATCCCAGCAATGGACAGTCAGGGTTAATACAGTTTCATTGCAGAGCTGCCACTTAACGCAAAATAGAATTTTTGTTCAATTCAGACACCAGAATGGGGTATCAAAATAAAGTTATTAATGTAATTTACTTTCAAACTTAATGACTTGTCAGTATAAAAGCAAATTTTTGTTGGTCACTGAGTCACTGCTCTTAGTCCTTCTAAATTCCACATGACAAGATATAAAATGCAACCACATACAGTAGGCATGTTCGTTACAACTCTGTATTATGGTTAAATAATTCAGATCTAACTTTTAATATTGGAATCTCCCCCACAGTTTGTATTGGGTTTTGATTTAGTGAATACCATATCATAGTTAAAACTGTGTTTTCCTCACTGATTAGAGTTACTTTACAAATTACTACTTTTGCGGCATGTTTTTACCATAGAAAATTAATGTGTAAAACTCCTGCTTCCTGTAAATTTCCGTATGCAGTGATGTGCCATGTACAGCTAGCAGAATAATTATTGAAGGACAAATATCTTTAAACAGTTTTACTCACAATAATAAAAACCTGGATGCACAAGGAATTCAATCTGGTACACATTTTCCCTATATTTTACAATATTGCTGGTGAGAAAATGGAGAGAAAAAAAGGAAAAATATGTCGGTTTGTTTAATAACTGGAATAACAGTTTGGGAACTATGAATTAAAGAGCAAGGGAAACCAAATGCTGCATTCAACCAGAAAGTATTTGGAAATTGGGCTGTGTCATCCTAGACAGGAGAAGTCTGGCCCATCAGAATGTGCCATGAGCCTGGAGTTAATTGGTCATTCGCTAAGTGGGCTCGAATGGCACGGAGAATGAACAGGAGAAGGGAGAAGATTTACGGGTTTGTAGATATTCCTCCCCCCGACAACAGTTTGGGCTTTGTGCTCGGGGATAGAAGAGCTCTGTTTTCGCGTGGGGAAGAGCCGCACAAGGGCACCGAAACGCACACAAGTGCGGGACAATGCAGCCCTCCAGGGAAAACACATCTCTCCAAGGAAAGCACATCTCTCCAGGGAAAACACATCTCTCCAAGGAAAACACATCTCCTCACGTGTGCTGCCAGGGCAGCGCGGCGCTGCTGGGCACGGGGATCACCTGGATGGGGCTGGAATGGAAACACAGCCGAGGAGCAGGGGCAGGGGCAGCAGTGGGAAGCAGAAGGGAAAAAGCCTGGCTGCAAGTTGGGAAGCTGTGAATTATGGAATCTCCCGTCCTCATCCCATAGTGGAACCCCAGTTTGTGGGAATGAAGCTGTTCTGCCTCAGGATTCCTAGATAAGTTGTAAGGACTTTACCTCTCGGCCTTTCTAAAAGGACAGCTAACCTGAATTCACTCAGCTTGATACTAGAAGCACTTACATAAAATGTGGATCAGTCAGTGATTAAGTTTCCTTTGCCATGTATGCACAAAGCTAATGGAGATATGTCTTTCAACAGTGATAATTAAACTGAAAACATCCTTAAAATGTACTCTTAAGTGGCTCATTTGGTAAAGTTATTGTAAGGAGACACAGTAACTCAGAAAAGGCAAATAATGGCCTCATACCTTATTGCACAAGGCGCTTAATGAACTCTCCTGTGGATTACAAAACTGTTTTTAACTGACCACACTTTAAAATCAATTTGTTAAACAGAGAAATGTCGCAGACTGCAGTCAGGCTGCACAAATTCAAATTAAGATGCTGCATAAGTATTTCTGACAATGTTTGCACATTTGTCATTATAACAGACGGGAGGAAATACACCCTGTGACTGTCCCAGTGTGCGTATTAACCAGTACTGCCCCTTGTCCCCAGCTTGGAACCAAGGAAGTCGACGGAGCAAGGAGGTCTCCAAGTCTGAGCTGCAGGGAATCCTGGTGGATGGAAAGCTGGACCTGAGCCAGCAGTGCCCTGGCAGCCGGGGGGAACATCCCTGTCCTGGGGGGCACCAGGCCCAGCATGGCCGGCCGGGCCAGGGAGGGGACTGTCCCGCTCTGCTGTGCACTGGAGCGGCCTCGCCTCGAATATTGTCTGAAGTTTTGGTCACTGCAATACAAGAAAGATCTAAAGCTATCAGACAGTGTCCAAAGGAGGGCTATGAAGATGGTGAAGGGTCTGGAGGGGCCGTAAAAGAGTGGCTGAGGGCGATTGGTTTGCTCAGCTGAAGAAGGGAAGACTGAGGTCAGAGCTCACCGGGGGCTGCAGCTCCTCCCAAAGGGCAGCAC
>VZTI01000622.1:222078-258715 GCA_013397865.1 Struthidea cinerea | reverse complement strand
AAAAAAAGAAGAAGTATTTTCTATATATTAAAAAAACTCAGGATTATTCCTCTTGGCCTTCTCTAATGCTGTGATGTCAAGCTGTACAAATGTTCTGCGCTGAGCCTGGTCTCAGCCAGCCACTATTATCCCTACAGACAGACAGGAAATCAGGAGACACAGAGCCCAGAGGGGTGGCCAGTGGGCACAAAGGCAGCCTGTGAGAGAACCAGGACTATGGCCCAGATTTCTCAGCTTCTGCCATCCCGTTTTAAGGAACCCAAGCAAGGACTGATTTGCCTCCTCGTATGAAATACATATCCACATTTGAGAGTTCGGGAAACGTGTTCCCTGCATGCAGTGATTTCCCTGCGTGCTCTGGGTAGCTGAAGAGAGGAGACTCCTTCCCAGGCTCATTAAATGCTGAGCACACAGTAATTAATATAACCTCCACATTAAGTATGAGTCATGCACCAGGGAAATGGAAGAAACCTGGTCTGGTGTTTTGTCTCCTTAAGTCAAGTGATTAGCAAAGCTGGGAGGCAAAGGAGATAGCAGAGCAGGCTTTTTGAGTGAGGAGATGTGGACAGCAGTTCCACAGAGGGAACAAACAGCCTCTGGCAAGCTGAAACTCAGCTCAAACTCTCCACAAAGCAGGGGCACACTGCTCTGATGCCTCAGCACTGGAAGCATAGAAAAAAGTTAAGGAATATTCTAATGGAAAGTGTTTCACAGGACAGTGTTAAAGCACATGGCATTTGCTGCCACCAAAAGAGGGGGATGAGAGGTGACTCACTGGGGTCAGGGAGCTACACCAACTAAGTACAAATTGTGAGAATTAGAACAGAAGCTAAAAAAATAATAAATGGATTAAAGCCTTTCTGAGAAGTTAGAAAGGCAATTTATCTGCTCCTGTCTCTCCTTTTGTGCTCAGCTCGGGCACCTGTCAGAATATTTTGACGCTTGCCCATCTTTAGTGGCGAGCCACATGAGCTGAATTCAGACTAAACAGTAAAGAAAAAAAGCATCCCAGAATATATATTGTGTTTATTTAGGCCAGAGCAGCTTGGACGACAGCGCAAAATCAATCAGAGCCTAAAAGGAAGCTGGCAAACTGTCAGTGCCTCGGCACATCCAGGCTGCACTTCCTCAGAAAGACAACGGAGAGGGGCTGGGAAACTCTTGGTGCTTGTAACATACCCTTGGTTGATATAATAACGAGATGAGATAAGGGGACACACAGACCTGAATTAATGGCTACACACCAAAGTTGTCATTTTGATGACTTGTTTGGGCAGGAGTGGCAGTGGCTGGGTGATAGATTATTCTCCCTTTATCCTGCCACAATGACATCTGCTTTATTCACAGATCAGCCACCAGTTGCTACAACAACGCCAGTGTGCTTTAGAAAATGTTGTTGAGCTGCTGAGAGAATCTTGGCTACCCATTAGCAAAATGTTAACTATGCAAAACCAAAGAGCGTTTGGTTTTGTTGTAGGAAAGAAGTCAATGCTCTGCAATAACTAAGAATGTCAAAAAGAATTTACATTCAAAAAGTAGAGAAGGGGTTTAACCCATGATATCACCATGATTCAAAAATCCCCCTGGAATTCATTAGTGAGACATTAGGTCTGAAGAATAGAGAAAATAAATAATGAGTTTTAAAAAGAAAGAACAAATACACTTAGAGCAGGTTGTTGTCTGCAGCATTTTAACACGTCCGTTGCCCTTCACTTTTTCCTCTTCATTGTCTCGGATTTTTACACAGTAAACCTTCCCTAATAGGGGTTTATTTATTTTTATTTATTTCTTTTCTGCCCACTTAGCACTTGGAGGAGACGCTGGGTGCTGGTAAACCCTGCCAGGACACTGAGCTGGCTGCCAGCAAGGCCCCTGCGCCCACTTCAGTACAGGGCGACAGAGCCTCGCCCTCCAACCTCTCCCTTAGAAAGCCAATTCCAGGGAAGCATCTGCAGGGGGAATGGCTTTGTCCTGCAGCCAGACGAGGCAGCCCCGTGTTCGAGGGCTGTGCCGGGGGGCAGGAGCCACGCCGGGAGCAGGTGAGCATCCCTGGCAAGGTGAGCATCCCTGGCAAGGTGAGCATCCCTGCGGAGGGAACAGGGCAGACCTGTGCTCAAGAGCACAGAAACCTCCAGCTGCTGAAGTGGCTGCTCTGAGGGAGAGGTGTCCGAGCTGCAACATTTTGAGTGAAATTCCTGCAATTTCTAGGAAAGGGCTGCCTGTGGTGCCCCAGGTGATGGATGGGGGGCTGCCTGCCGCTGAGGGTGCTGGTGATCTGTGTCAGACAGCGTCCTCCACTGAGAGAGGCTTCCCTGCTCCCGGCCCTCTTTGCCTTTGAAATGCAAGGGCTCTACCCGGCTGGGCCATAATTTTTCATCCACTTCAAAGTTAAGTGAATGTAATTCTTAATTTGTTTTCCAAATGACTCCAACAATTTTCTTCCCTTTGTCTCCACAACAAGATCAGATTGATTTTACAATGTGTTGTGCTTCAAATTTAACTTCATTAAATGTTTATAACATTAAGAGGCTAATGACATAAGCCTTGTCTGTGGTATTTATAGGCTTTATGAAGAGACTGAAGACCTGAGAGGGCTGAAGTTCAGGTTAATTCTTTGAGAACGAAATTCAACACCTGGTTGGAGCTGCAGTACACAAACCAGCAGTACTATTTCAGGGCTATCATGTTAATTTAATTTATCAGCCATATTTACTGTTGAAGTTGGAAGTCTCAGCCCAGCCCACAATAGTTCATACGTGTATTGTTTTCCTGTCACAGTAAATAGTTCTCAAATGCTGAGCTAATGATCTCGTTACATAACCAAGCTCAAGATTTGTTAAGCTACTTATTAGTGGAAGAATATATGTGAAAAATTGCCAGTAGCCATTTTTGCCACATTCCAAACACGCGTTGGGGTCCCCTCCCCACGGTGGTTTCCTGGGGTCTGCCTGCCCCAGTTCCAGGTTATAATTGCAAAGCCACAGTGTTTAATGAGGAATTCATCTACATTTTGCTGCTCACCACCACCCTGTGCAACCACCATCGGTCTGGTATTCCTCCCTGGTGCTGAGCTGGCTTTTCCCAGACCTCCTTCCTGGAGCTGGTGATCCTCAGTCCATGGGAATTAAAGGGACGCCACAGTGTTAATGCTGCAGCAGCATTCATTGAATCATATTCCAATAATTTTCAAGGGAGTACAGGTTAGGGTTACAGTGGTTTAGGGGTTTTTTGGGCATTTTTAGAGGGGTTTTCTTGTTTTGTTGTAGCTCATAGTGTAATCAGAGCTTCAGAACTGCCAGTGGAGAACGGTGTTCAGAAAGTGATGGCTGCAGGAGGACACACCATCACATGTGCACATGAGGTGGGGGTGCAACGAGGTGGTCTTTAGGGTTTTGAAGCCATTCAGTGATTCTCTGCTCACATGAGGCCCATGCAAGCAGCTCAGAGCCTGTCCCGATGGCCCAGGGAAAGCACCTTGGAGGCAAAGAGGCGACATAACCTCTGGCACTGCTGCTGCAAGCAGCAAGGAACAGGGAAACAGGGGTGTGACAGGGGGCTGATGGGTTGCTTGAAGCTTTTGAATATGTTGGATCATACAGCTTTGCCCAGGAATAACTGGGCAGCAGACATTTTGTGTAATCCTGAACTCAGGTTTCAGTTGCTCTCAGACCTGTCTGGAATGAACATATGGGACTCTGTGCTGTTCTTCGAGGCTTGGTGCAGTTCAAGCCCAAGCTCAGAGCCCAGCACACCCACCCCAGGCACCCCGGGTTTCATCTTTCCAGGGGCCAGAGTTCGCTCTCGACTTTAAAGGAAGAGCACGGCACAGGAGGTGATTTTTGAAAGGACCCTTGTATCACAGGTGGAGCAAGCAGAGAACAGCAGCATTCGTCAGCATCGTTGCCATGGCTACAAATTGCAATCTCTATCTTCCACATGTATGGAATGTAATCTGGGAAGAGTCCAAAGAGCATCCTTAAAAAGCCACTGCCCTGTGATGGCAGCCTGGAGCGAGCAGCAGCTCCTGGAGCCCCGAGCCTCCCCAGGCCACCAGCAGCCATCCTGTCACTGTCCCCACAGCTCTGTGCAGCACTGGCAGAGGGCAGCTCCTCTCCCAGCTATCCAGTTAATCCCACCGCTGCCTTAATGTTGGCCAATTTGAGCTAATTATACACTAGGAACTTTATTTCCTGAAAATGGATATTGCCTTAGCAAGAGGTATGGATAACATCTTCATCTGCCAGAAACAGGATTAGTTTTGACAGAGTTATGTTTACAAACACAAAATTTATCACCTTTTTTTGTTTTAAATAGCACCTGTGTACACCTGGAACAAGACAGTAGCTAATGATTTATGTCGGACGGTAACAAGGGCTGGTTTTGCTGGAACTCTGCCATAACTGAGTGTCTGTTACTCTGCCCTATTGGGTCAAGACAACACATCAGTCAAGTAAATCACTTAAGTAAATTATTGAGGACTTAAATTGACTTTTTCTACATAATATGTAATTACTTCCTTGAACCAACATTCCCTTACATCACCGATCTAAAAAGCTTTCTATTTATTTTTTAACTGAATATTGATTGAATTTAAATTACAGCCAGCATGTACTATTTATCTGAAGAGTTGAGATTCTAGGGAGCAAACTTTCCAACAGCGTTGTCAGCCTTGCAGGCCCTCGCCAGCCACGCGCCCACGTCAGCCAGCTGCAGCTTTGCCCGCCGCGTTCACGGCGCAGGAACCAGCCTGGTGCATCTGCTGAGCCCTGCAGAGCCAAGGCACTCGAGGGGAAATGGTTGGCAGGCCTGGAGATGCTGAAGTGCTGCAGCAGCACAGGGAGAGATGAAAGGCCGCTTTGCAACACCAAGTTCTCACCCGGATGTGGTGAAACGACGAGGATTCCTGCTGTAGCCAGCAAAACTGTTAAAGCCAGAACTGAGAATTACGAGTGTAAAATCTCCATGGGGAGATTTTGGGATTTAGAGCCCCACAAGGCTGCACCTGCTGCTGACTGTGCCTGTGCTCCTGTCACAGTTCTACAAGAAAAGCCAAATCTGCAGAGATTCCTCTGTTGTCACAGAAGGACAGCAAGAGAGATTTTGGCAGATCACATTCAGCCTCTAAGCTGTCTGCCTCACTTCAAACACAGGCTGCTCGTCTGTGGCACTGCAGTGGAGAGCTCAGCAGCCCTGAGACAGAGGAACCTGCCCAGGCCAGCTGCTGCAGACAGAGCTTCCACCCAGGATCTGTGTGACAGCAATTCAGCTCATAGGATGTGGGCCTGTGTCACTGGAATCATCTCAGACGTCAGGAGAAAATCCTCTGAGTGCAAATATCCTTCCTGCCAGACAGTTTGTGTGTCCTGTCCTCAATCATCCCCCCCAAACCACCCTTCCAAAACCTATTAAAACCCCCCAGTCTGCACAGTAATTTTCCTGCTTTAGGAGACAACCAAGTGGAAACAAATACTGATCATTTTCAAAAGTGTCTGCATGCAAGTTTGGTGGAAGGCAGCAGAGGCAGGAAGGAGACTCTGGTCTCAAAGAAGGAAGTTTTCAAGTCGGAGGAGTCTCACAATAAACACTGCACACAGGGAGGGATCACATACCCCCTCCTGCTTTGGGCATAAATAAAAGGCCCCTTAAATTTGAGTTTGAAACTGGTCAAGTGACTCTGGGCTGCGAAGTATGCCTGGGTTTGAGAAAAGGCCAAGGAGGAGGCTGCTGACGCCAGCAGTGATGAGCAGAGATCAGATTTGTCAATGTGCAACATTTAATATTCCTTAGTCAGAATTGTTTCCTGTTAAGATTGGCAGAAGTGGTGAATATAATTCTCTTAGTATTTTATTAGTGAGATGGGAAGTTAATGGGAAAGGGCAGCTAAAAGTAGTTTTGCTAAGGCTAGAAAATGCATTAAAGTCAGCGTTGTCATGGATTACACCCAAGGTCACAGGATTCAGTCACAGGAATTGATTAGTGGTATTTACAACTCAACAAATTGCTTTAAGCAAGAGTGACTTCATGGCCCACACTATTTACCAGAGGAGCTACACGCAGGGAGAGGCTGTAGAACAGCACATCAGCCTGTGGGTGGGTTAATGCAGTTGGTGTGGGCTTTAGCTCCAGTCAGGGGAATCCTGCCCTCCCCGTCTCGCCTTCTGTGCGAGGCCGTGCTCTGTGAGCCAGGAAAGCAGGGAGGCTGCTGTTAGCTGAGCACTGCTGACCAGCACCCACAGCCTTCCTTTCTATTCAAATGGGAGGTTAGAGAAAGCCACTGTCTACTTAATGTGGCTAATTGCATTTTAGTTAAGAGTAATTCCAGAAAGCAAGGTCCTACTTGTATCTGTTGCAAGAGCGTGATGCTCCCAGCACGGCAGCAGAGAGAAGAGCAGGCTGTGGCCAAGCCTGTGCCCTGAGAGCTCCTCCTCAGCACTTACAGCACCTGGACTCTTTCTTGCTTAGTTCTATGCTGGGTGAGTTGGACAGGAGCTTTGAAGATGTGCATGAAGGAGTTGGGCTCAGTCATCCTTGGAGGTCCCTTCCAACTCAGGACAGTCCCGATCCCATGATTCCGTGTCAGCATAGACAGAGACCAGGGAATCCCAAACCAGGGAATCCCAAACCAGGAGTCATTTCATAGGTCTGTGAAGCGTAGCTGGAGGAGAAAATTCTCCACCTGCTCCAGGGTGGGTGTGCAGTGGCAAAGTTCCTCTCCACATGCCCCAGATTACATGGAGGTAGGAGTGCCACCCAACCCCATGGACAGCGGGCACACGGAGCTGGATTTGGCTCCCAGCACCAGTGGCCAAGTGCCTGGTCCCCTCCTGAGCTGTGTGACCACCCCACGCTCTGGTGTCACACAGCCCCAGCCCCGAAGCACCTCCTTGTGCCCTCACTTCCTCACTCAGCAGGGCACACTTTTCACTCCAAAGGCCATTTTCTTCCATCACCAAAGGAGGCAAATCCCCTTTCATGTAACTGCATGTGCTTCAAGGTGCTTGTGGACTTTGACCAACTGGTTTGTACAATCAGGCTTTCCCCCTCCCTGCTGGAACCTGTCATTCCCTAATGCATTACTTTACACAGCAAATTGAATGTGGGTTTGTGGGTATTTTTGCCAACCTTTATGAATCCTCTTGAGTGATCTGTGGATGGGATCAGCAAACAAATTTTGTTCTAGCTCTCCAAATCCTGACACATGAATTGATTTCAGCAGGACACATTAAGTGAATGATGGATCTCTGCCAAAAGGGCATGTAGGATTTTGCAGGGGGGAGGAGGGAAGAAGAAGACTTTGCTTTCTCCCTTTTTTCTCCTTCTTAGACGGTCTTGTTAAGAAAGGGCAAAAGCACTTAAATTCATTGCTCTCAGAGTAAATTGGTTTTCTTTTCTATCCTCTCAGAAATATTTTTCCTCCTAAGCTTACTCGGTTGTTGCCTTCCTCGAAGCAAAAAGAGGCGAGACGCCTGCTCAGCCCCCGAGCCCCGTCTGCCCCACGAGCGGCACCGCGGGCCCTTCCCCGGGCTCGGCTTCCCCTTGGCACTGCCACCCTCCTGTGCCCTGCCTGAGGCTCTGCCGACACTTTCTCAAGCACATTAGGGCTGGCAACAAGAGCGGGGCTGTTTCAATAAATGACGGTGGGATCAGGAGCTGGAGGGAGCCTGTTCCCGTCGCTCGCAGCTCCCGGGCAGCTCCCAGAGGCTGCTCTGTATGCCGAGCCAGGCTTGGGATGCTAATTTGTTGGCACTGCAAACTCCCGCTGCAAACGATAGATCCCATGACCTTCTTCAGTTACAGATAACACAAACTGCAGTTATGTTTAAGTGGCAGATTGGTTAACCCCAGCGGCTCGCAATACGTTCCTGTGACTCCATTTCTATCGTTAATAAAGGGTTGCGTTACAAAGGCACCTTGGAGCTTCTCGCAGGGAAATCTGGCCAACAAGCCCTTTCTTGTGAGCAGCTTTCTGCACGGAGCTCCTGCTTTAGGCAGGCTGTGCACTACAAATGAAACACCAGCAGGGATGGAGGCACTGCTCTGGGACAGGTGGCGTGGCAAAACGCTTCCCAAATGAGCTGCGCTCTGCAGTAACTGCTGTTGCTGCTGCAATTTCCAAATCCTCCGAAAGGATTTGTGGGCAGAATCACCACATGAAATCTCACCTGAGCTTTTAGTCACCTCTGGAAGAAGGGCTGGTTTCAACCAAAAAAAGTCAAAATGGAGTTAGATTTTTCTGCTTCTCAAAAAGACATTCAATACCTGAACAAAATACTCATTAGCTCCTGTATTTTACTTCATATGGCTGTACCATATTTATAGCTACTTTAAACTATGTAACTACCTAAAAATCTACACAGGATTTCAGCAGACAGTGCAATTTTTGTCTTATTAGGAGTGGTGATGTGCAGCCATTGCAAATTCAGCCCTGCCTGTTGTACACCCTTCATCTTGTACATTAAGAATGGCATCATCTTCATCGCAGAAACCTTGTTCCACCTCAGAGATGAATCCATGGCTCCAGATCTCGGGAAGGTCCTGCCTTTCTGTGCCCAGCAGGACCTGCAGTGTGTAGTGACAAAGTTCCCATCAGAGGCATGCACAGCTGCCAGGCTCAGCAGTGTCTCAGGGTGCCACCAACCTGTGTGAGCACAAAGTGGTGGTGACAGGAGTCCAGAACTGGAAAAACTGGAGAGTTCCACGCTTTGACAAGTTATTTTAAGCCAGGTTGTTCTTGTGCAGCTCAGCCAGCACGGCCCACTAGAGCTGCCCTTCCCCCTGGGGCTGCCTCCAAAGAGAGGGAAGGTGCACACAGCTGCTCAAGATAAACCAGTTCTAGATCATCCCCCTTGTGTGGAGGCACCCAGAGGAATCTAGTGCTGATTGTACAGAACCAGGGGACTCAGCCCAGCGAGGCAAACCTGCTCCTTACTGCCCATCTGTCACTGCTGGGTCAGTTCCGTGCCAGAGCTGCCTCAGACCTTCTAAAAGCTGATGTAGCTGCACAAACAGAAAGTCATTACTGCCTTGGCTCCAGATCTGCTCATTCATCTAACTCCTCAATAGCTGGTTCAAGAATGCTAATTAATAGTAGTTTATCATTAACGAGCTGGCTTTATTTACCAAGTTTTGCCTTTGGTTTGCCAGGGACAAGACTGCTGGAGTTCTGTGCTGTTGTCTGACTTGCATCACATTGAACGTTACAGACTGGATTTCTATGGTATGAAATGATGAATGAGGACTGAGTAATTTCACACATTAGCATTTCATACTGCCTGAAATGAGACAATTAATTAAGTTCTACAACATGTGTAATTATTCCTGTACATCTGAGGTAAGGAAATACTACAACTTCACTCTGTCATAGTAAGTCGGAGCATCCAAATATCTTTTAAAGCATTCAGTGAGATTTATGATCATCTTCTCCTTATTACTCAAATGAGGCTCTAGCATATGATGGAGATGACAGGACATGACACATCTAGAACAACACTTAAACCCACCCAGCAGTGCACCTACACTGCAGCATGTGCACTCTTACACAAGTGATCCCTCCAGAAACGATTTTTCTCCTTTTTGTGGTTCCTGGAAGTATTTATCATCAACTCAGTATAGTTAAGGAAAGCGTCCTTCCTTTAAACATGCTGGGTCAGATTATGCTGCCAGTAAAGGGGGGCTGCTTGGGGCCAGTGAGACCCAGAAGAGGTAAAGTCTGTCCTTGTTCCCGTGCCACGGGACAGGGCAAGTGCAGAACTGAGGGACCATGCACTGGGAATTTCTCCCACTCCCTTTCCCTTTTCTCCCAGCTGCTAAAGGTGACGAGCAGGATACCAGTGAGATAGAGAGGTCTTAAAACCTGACAATCAATAGAAAATCAGAGGCTCTTCCCAAAAGCTCAGTGCCAAGTGCTCCATTTCCAGCCTGAAGCACACAGGGCTGTCTGCTGGCTCCCAGGAATGACACAGGGCTGTCTGCTGGCTCCCAGGAATCCCACAGAGTGCCAGAGCCGCTGGAGGCCCTGCTCACCTGGGTGGGGGAGTGGTGTCACCGACCCCAGGCAGTGCTACAGCTGCTGCTGCTCTGGAGCAATCCTCGCCTGGCATTCAGAATTCCTGGCACATCCCAGCAGCTCCTTCACTGTGCACACATCGCTTCCCTTCTCCACCCTCTCCACCTTGAACTCTTCCTGATAACTCCATTTCCTTTCCACAGCCTCAGCAGGGGTGGTACCCACTTGGATTGATATTCGTAGCACAGTATTTTGAGGTAATTACGTTTGATTGGTGCTCTCCTTCCTCAGTTATTGCTTTGGCAATTAAAAAGCATTAACTAACAGAGTCAGAGATTGGTAGGTTTACTGAATGACTGAATATTTACAAGTATATTGTACTTCAAATTATTCCTCAGCTTTCAGGAGAAACTATTATAATGTACATTAATCTATTACATGGAGCACTTCCTCCTGTTAGATTCTAATGTAATGAGATAATTTTCTTCAAGCATAGAATTCATATCAGCAGAGGAGAGAACAACAATTATTGCTTTTTTCAGTGGATTATTTGGGATAACTGTGTAGTTCATTCTTGCAACTGGTTATTAAAGCAGTTGGTAGTTCAACTCAGCCAAGTGGATTGAAATCACTCAAGTTTGAACAACTTTGATCAAGTGATGCTCTGCTACATTTAATGATGCAACAAAGGGAAAACAAACAAACAAACAAACAAATAGTTCCCCAGACTCCAAATCCCTACAAAACACAGGGTGTGAAAAATGACATTTCAATGTGAGATTTCAAGGCATGTATTACTCAGGACAGATGAATTCAGACAGGCAAATATCATTTCATGATAATTATATTATTACTTATATTTGCATTTTATGGGGGGCTTATTATTTAATGATTTAGAACACATTGTCTCCTTCTCTAGCTATGAAGGGTTACGAATAAGATTTGCAGGGTGGGTGTTTGAGTTTCCAAATGACAACTTTGCTCTAAGGCAAGTAAAACAAAGAACTGTAGATGTGTGGGGAAAGAGGGGTGGCCAGGACAGGGTAACCATGGCCAGCTGACTCCTGCCACGTCTCTTCTTCAGGTTACAGAATTCTTCAGTAGAAACTCAGTCCCTGAACACAAACAAAAATCCCCTCCTCAGTGAAATGGAACTCTGATGTAAGACTGCATGGGAAAATTACTAATGTTCTCTAGACTGGCTGAGGTGATGCCTGGAGAGACCAGGAGAACCTTGGCTACATCAGGACCATGTGCAGGACTTTGATTCTGCAAGAGCCTTTTGTTCACCTCAGCATGGCTCAGCAGCTGCTGGTGAGAGACGTGCACCAACCCACCTGAGTCTGGTCTGCCCTGGCACACTGATGTGCCACAGTCTCAGCTCCTGGTTAATGCGCAGTGATCTGCCCAGGGATGATGCACGCTCATGTTAGAGATTGCCCCACACTAAAAAATTTCATTAACTCTCCCTTCTGTGCTTGGGAGTTTGGGTATAGCAGCCAAAATATTCAAACATAAGAAGGTCTTTGAATTTTCCAATTTTTGCAGACCCAGTTGGCACAGGTCACGTCACAGCCATCATTTGTCCTGAAACAGAACTTTCTGAGCCATTTCGGCACCAGTTCTGAGGCTGTGCTTTGAAACACAGATAAAGTCCCTGACTAATGCTGTTGTGAACTAAAGTAAATTCAGGTTCTGTCAGGGTGTTTTGAAATGCAGGATTTGTCTCAGAACAGATTATCTTCCAACACTTCAACATTTCAGTCTTTTCTTGGATTTCATTGTCTTTCCTTTGCTGTGATTTAATCCAGGAACAGGGAGAGATTGGATCCTTTGGAACTGCCCCTTCCGATGGCTTCTTTGCCACATCAGTCCCCATTCACTCTGTCACTTGAGAGCCCATTAAAAACGTCTTTTGATCTCCGTGGCCTCAGGCATGTCAATAACAAGGACCTCCTTCTCCTTGTTCCCCATATTCCATCCCACACCCAGACTTAAGCTGGTTTGCAGTTCAGAAGGTTGTTGAGAAGATTCAGGAGGAATGGACAAATTCCAGCTTCACAGATCCCACTGACAATTTGGAGTCCCAGCAGACAGAAAAAAAATAGCGGGGTTTGTGACGAAACAGAATAGTTCCTAAATTTCACACGTTGTATGGTTTATCACCTCTTTTCCCGAATTCCTGAATTGTGTCCCAATTTCCCACAACACATCCAGACTGGTTGTGCTGAAATCTTTAAGCAGGAATCAGAATAGCAGCCGAGAAATGTCTTAGGTGCTACTTACACTCCTCATGGAATTACTCTGCTGCTTGTCACTGTGTCTTGTCACTGTTTAGGACTAAATGGGTTTGGGTACCAAAACACTCTAATCACAAATATATACAATTTTATGAATTGCCCTTCTTCTCCTCCCCTTGGGAGAGGAAGTGGGCTTCAGGAACGGGACTGACAGGTCAATCAGTGGCAACAATCCCTGGTGCAGGGTTGTGGGTCACCCCAAGTTCTGCCTGTTCTCCTGGTGCTGGAAAGATCACCCCAAATCACAGGGTGAGATGTTGGGGTCCCCTCAGAGTGTCTCAGGTTCTCCCTCCTTTCTGGCTCCCCTCTGAACTTTCTCTTCTGGCATCTTTACCCCCCAGAGTCTTTATATATATATATATATATATGTATATATATTTATATNCTTCTGGCATCTTTACCCCCCAGAGTCTTTATATATATATATATATGTATATATATTTATATATACATATACATATATATATATGTATATGTATATGCATCTCCTCTAAAGTGAGTGGTGTGTGAAGCCTTAGCTTTAAGTTCTACTTTTCCTGAAACCGACAGAAATATTAATTTAGCACGTGAGGATGAAATGCTGATTACTGGAGACGGGAAGTGCTCACACCAGGCAAAGTCCTACAGAAAATAGATTCATGCTGTCTGCAGAGCCCCACATGTCAAAATTTTGTTGGCGTTAATTGCAAGCCATGGCTGGAGTCAAAATTAATCTGCTGAGCTACTTTTCACATGTATTCCCAATCTGTGGTATCAAACTGTTCAGAGCTCTTCATGTGGGCAGCTGTTAACTGACTTGGATTTGTAAACACTTGAAAAAATTCTTGCAACTTCAGGAAATCTTATTATGATTGGGGAAAATTCTTATCCTTTCTCCTCATGCTAGGCAGCCAGAAAACAAGGATGTTTTAAATTCCTTCAATTTAAAGGAGTTGGAGATGTTATTTGAAATGAGAAATGTATTACCTCTTCCTGCCCCAATCTCCATTTACTGTGAATGGCTGAAGTTACTCTAAAACTGTTTCACATTTAGCAGAAAAATGAACAGCAAGCAGAACAAACACAGAAATTTCAGAGCTCAGAGTGTGTTTATTTCCTCCCTCCCCAGCTGCTTCTGTGCCAGTGATGAGACAGAAATGTGGCCACCGTGTCATGAACCACGTCCAAACCCCACCAAGCTTGCAGGAGTGTGTGTATGGGAAAGGAGAGGCAACAGATGAGAGGAAACACGGTTCCCGTTCCTTCCGGGAGGATTTTTCCTTTCCCAGGTGTGACAGCACCCAGCCTTGGTGCACACAGGGGGTCCCCACGAGCCTGGTCATCGCACTGCCCCTCTGTCTCCCTGCCCACGTGGAAAACAGACCAGAGAATTCTTTCAGCACTTCAAATCAGTTTCCCGAATACTTCACGCTGAAGCGACACAAAGCAGAGGTGCGTCTGAGCTCTTGGAGCACCCAGAAGGCCCCAGAGCCCGGCAGGAGCTGGAGCACAGCGCGCTCTGCCCAGGCCATGCCCTTGCTCCCTCTGGGAGCTCCTCGCCGGGCCGGGATCGCCGTGCCCAGAGGAGCTCTCATTCCTTGCATTTGTAAGGGAAGCAGTTCCGACACTTCACAGCAGCAGAACCAATGCTCGGTTGTTTGTCCTCTTCTTTTCTACCAACAGGTGACTTTGAGCTGAATTAAAATGGGACTTGTAATGAAAAATAGCCACTTTTCCCCTGCATTCTGTAACTACCCGGAGTCATTAAGCAGCTCTTGCAGAATGGAAAAGCTGCAGTGTTATTTTCATTTCTCTTTTCCCTTGTTGGTGACCCACGCAGCATCCAAGGCAGTGTCTTTGTGCACACTGAGCTGGAGCTGTAAAACAAAGTCTGTACACCACGCTCCATCCCACGAGGCTGTTTGAGGCAAAGAGCGCCCGGACACCCTTGGAGATTTTCCCTCCTCTTATTTCTTCTCCTTTTTAATTCCATCTCAGCAATCACCAGAGCTCTGGCTGAATGCAGGGCCCTTCCTCTTCAGAAGCTGATTGTAGCAAGACTTAGATTCTACCCCTTTCGAAGGAAAATGCCTCTTGACAGCTCTTTGGAAAGCAGGGGGAGTTACGTGCAGGGGTGACACTGGCAGAAAGAGCTGGCTCTCACCGTTCCTTGAAGCTGCATAATGAATGAAATGTTTGACAGAAGAGAGGATGTAGGGCTGGCAAAACGCATTAGTTAAAGGGTTTTTTTAAGCCATCTGTCCACCAGCTTTAGCCACCACTGAATGAAAATTGGTTTTGAAAGCAAAAGGAACAGACACTCTTAATCTTCCAGCTCTTCATCCTCCACTGCCAGCCAGCCAGAGGCACTTGCAGTGCTCAGGGAAGGAAGGAGCTCCTCAGCTAAGGGAGGGGGGCTTTGCCCTCTCTGAAATGGTTCTGCTGACAGTGCCTGTGTCAGTGAACAGTACTGACAAATGCAGTGCACCAACAAGGACTGAAACAGCAAAAGCCAGCTGTATAAAAATCTGCTATCCCCTGTGTGAACTTCAGAGGGCAAATCAACAGAATCTTAGACAAGCCAAAGAGAGCTGCAGTCTCTTTTCCAAAAATAAAACTGTGGTTTAGTGCACTGGTCAGAAACCCTGACTTTTGACTCCTCTCTTTAATCACTGAACCAAAACTTCCATGCTAACGCTGGCCCTGCTAATGCTCGTTTTGGGGGTGCCTTTCTTAATGGCTCATACACACCTCTATTTCTGCACAGATTGAAGGACAGAAAATTCCTGTAATATGGGGATAATTTGTGGTATTTACTCTTCATACAGCTTGGACCAAATAGAAAACCTCTGGTTGCTCAGTGCAAAGCTGAGATTGGCTAAGACCATACAGGCAGTTTATTTAAAAGTTTATGAAATGAGCCAACAAGAGGATAAAGAGCAGATTTTAGAACTCTCTACCACCGCATTGGTAAGTAAAGAGTGAGAAACAGAGATGGTCTCGCACACAACAACATGAAGACACAGCTACTCTCTGATGAAGCTCATCCTGCTTGAGACCCACTGCTGATTCAATACAAGGCCAAGAGGGAACGAATCCACGTTGAGCCACAAACCCTCTACCACCAAATGTGGGAACATGACGTGTTAATTTATGCAACAGGATCTGAAGAGCACTGTAAAAGGAAAGAAAACCACCCCAGCAAATGTCTTGGGTGCGCCCCGGCCTACTGGATCCGTGCACCTGGCAAATCAGCAAACTAAAGCAAACAAAAGTGGGAAGTAAGTTCATGTTTCTGAAGAAAAGAAAATAAGACAATTTCCCTGGCCCCCATTCCAAGTTTGCATTATTATACTTTCCCAGGGCTATTCCCTGTTAGTTGTTACCATCCTTCACAGCCGTTGTTTAGACAGCTTGAGCAGTGGCTGCAGAAGTGCAGTAGGTATTTATGCAGTTGAAACTGTAGCATACAAGTGCATCTTTGGTCCTAATTTCAGCAGGAAGAGATTATATGGAGAGAGAGACAGAGAGAGTGTTAAAACGGATATAAAGTCAAAGGAAAAATAAGTTCTTCTTGGAAGCTTTGTCCCAAAATGTTAAAAAGGAGCATTTGAACAGTGTTCCTTAGCGATACCTCGCTGTGCAGGTCGCATGGTTTGCTCTCTGGAGCCCAGAGAGCTCCCACAAAACTCCAGCCTGGAGCAGAGACAGAGGAGCTCCAGCCCTGCTGACGGAACGTTCTGCAATCCGCTTGCCAAGGGCCTGTTTGTTAATGACACAGCGTGTGTGTGCAGCGTGTGTGTGCGTGGCAGGAGCAAATCAGGTATATTTGGAAATGTGTGGGCTCTTGGCAAGGCCCTGAGCCTGTGTGCGATTCGGGTACCTGAGGGACAGCCCTGGGGCTCGGGGCGCAGCCGCCAGCGGGGATCAGCGCGGTCCCTCCGGCCGGAACACAGAGGCAAAGCTGGAAGGAGCCCCAAAGAATTCAAAATTAAGGCCCTGTGGTGAATGATCAACTTATCTCCTAGGGGCCTGGAAAGCTGAGCTTAGGGCTCTGGCAAACCTGAGCCCAGGCCTGGCTGGAGGAGCAAGGAGAACAGCCTGTGGGGCTGGGATTGCTCAGCGTGGAGGAGAGAAGGTTTAGGGGAGATTTCTTTGCAGCATTCCAGGGGGAACTCATGAAAAGGAGGAAGAGGGGCCTTTTATACAGGCAGATAGTGCCAGGACAAGAGGGAAAGGTTTGAAACTGCCAGAGGATGGGGCTGGATTGGATACTGGGAAGGAATTGTTCCCTGTGAGGGTGGGCAGGCCCTGGCACAGGGTGCCCAGAGCAGCTGTGGCTGCCCCCGGATCCCTGGCAGTGCCCAAGGCCAGGCTGGACATTGGGGCTGGGAGCAGCCTGGGACAGTGGGAGGTGTCCCTGCCATGGCAGGGGTGGCACTGGGTGGGCTTTAAGGTCCCTTCCACCCCAAACCATTCTGGGATCCAATGATCTTTAAAGACCTGGAGGAGTGGGCTGAGGGAGGGAGCTGGAGAGGTTCAGCGCCCAGGAGCAGCTCACAGACAGCAGTTTGCTATTGCTGTTGCTTCATTTATTACCATCGATCAAAATATTTATCTGCAAAGCACAAATTTATTGAAGAGCGCAGTCCTTTGCTGTGCTCAGAGTACCTAATAATTACCAGCCTTTTCAAAACAGCACATTGCAGAAAAATAGAGGAAAAAGCTGAAGGTGGAAGGTACCATCTACCAATTCAACACCAGCCTGAGCAGGTGTGTGTGTGTGGCAGACTGTAATTCACTGCTGGGGAAAAATGGTCACTCTGACTTGTGTGCTACTTTCTGCCCTTTATTTAATTTAAACAGGGCTGGACAGAACAGATTGAAGCATAATATAATGAAATACAGAGAATGTGCTTTGTCCAGATGGAAGCGGGGTTTGAACGAACGGCCGTACGAAACAGAACGTGTATTCTTGTTTATGTGAAATGAGTATCTGAGGACTAAAATGACTGAAAAGTATCTATATAGGCCTACTTAAAACTGGAAAGAGAGAGGCAATTTGAAAAATAACTATTTTATCTGCTAGCAAGCTGATAAGGGAAGCGATGTGACTGAATGTTGCTTTTGTCTGAAAGCAAGCGCAGAGATAAGAACCAGAATCCTTGCGGGGATGTGTGGCTGGGCTACATTACCCGCTGGACACCACTTAAAAAACCCACCCCTGACTAAAATGGCAAATTACTGACTTGGCAAATAGAGCAACAGAGCCCCGGCCGGTGCCAGCTGCCGGCCCAGCCCGAGGCACCCGAACAAAGGCGTCTCAGAGCTGTAACCCAGGCTGAGCTCGCCGGGATGCTCAGGTGGATGCGGGGCCTCCCGGAGCTCCAGACAGAGACAAATTCACAGGCAGGCAGCGGAGCACTTGGCTGGCATGAGGACGTGGGTTCCGGAGGCCATTCCCAGCACAGAAGACAATCCCTGGCAGGTAATAAAGGAGGCATTTATGCGATATGTCAGCGGTTAGTGCAGAGCTTAAAAGAAATGAGATCATGTGGCGAGATAGCATTCTGCGCCTTCCCCCGGGGGACGCGGCAGCGCTGTTATTACTGTGAGCCATTGTTACCGCTACTTCTTTGAAATAAAGCGTGCCGCAGGAGCGTCAGCCGATACCTGTGCGAGCGCGGCCATCCCGGCGCGCCTCTCTGGTTACGCGGAGCGGCCGCCGCGGGAGCGCGCAGCGCGGGGACCCGCGGACACCGGGCTGCCACCGCCGCAGCCCCGGACAGCGCCGGCCCCAGCCCCTGCTCTGCCCCGGACCAAGTTCCAAACAAAAACAGCAAGCCAAAGCAAGGGCAGGCGAATACAGCAAGTTCCACTTGCTCTCTTGGCTAAAGCATCGCAGCCCCGCAAGGCCCGCTGTCCCACTCTCCATGCCCCATTTGCCAGGCGCTATCGGACTAATCTTCTGTTTGTTTTCTGTATTTTATATAGGAAAAAAAGATCTCTGAAATAATGTCTCGTTTGAAACGCGAATCTGAGTGCGTGTTGTAGTGGCTGTGGCAGGTGTGGATCTGACAGGTACGGATGTGACAGGTACGTATGGATATGGACGTGACAAGTGTGGATCTGACAGGTACGGATGTGACAGGTACGTACGGATATGGACGTGACAGGTACAATGCAGCTCCTGCTGAGACAGAACACCCCGAGCAAAACTGCTTCCAATTCCTCAGCACATGGAGAAAATACTTAATGAAATGATGTAAACACTGAAACATCTCAATTTATCTGAAATTTAAAAATCATTCTAATGGTCATAAAACCATCGATTTTTCTTTAAAGTAACAGGAATGCTATTCTTTGTTTTTTTAAATTTTAGATGAAGCCTTTGTATTGCAACTGTGCTCTAAAACATTAACTGATAATTGAAGAGCAGATGAGCACCCTCCAAGGCTGGACTGCTGTGTGTCTATTAGCACCTCTGTTAAACCTCTGAGCACAGGGTTTTAAAGCTCACCCTGCCAGCACACTGCGGTGTGTAAACAGCTACGGTTTAGTTATCTCCAGCTAATGGCAGAATCCAAAAATCCCAGAATAGTTTGGGTCTGAGGGAAGTTAAAGCCCCTCTTGTTCCACCCCTTGCCAAGGGCAGGGACACTTCCACTGGACCAGACCACTCAGAATATTCTGGGGCTGTCTCAGCAGACAAGTGGGAAAGCTGGAGGAGGAAGATAAACCTGCCTACCTTGGACAGAGGAAAAGAAGCAATGAGGGAAGCAGATTGCTCACTCCTGGTTAGTGCAGCAGGGAGGGAGGGAGAGGCTGGAGACGAAGCAGGATCAGTGACAGAGGCTGTGAGAGAGGAAAAGACAAGGGCATAAAGCCCAGAGCAGTTCCACAATAGGGAGAGAAGCACAACCACGAGCCAAGCCATCGCCTGTGTTCCCCATCTGCTGGGAAGGAAGAAAGCTGAAAATGAAGTAACAGGCACAGCAGTGAGGTCTGTAATCCAAACTGAACTCTTTCTTTCCCTCTTATCCCGCCCTAATTTACAATTCTGTTCCATTCCTTAGCTCACTTTATCATGTTCACTTCTCCCACAGTATTTTTAACTGGGTGGTGCGAGCGTACAAGACCTGTGACATGGGAGACTCTGACTGTAGGCATTCCCTCAGGTGACGGGTGCCACTCAGCACCGTCCTCACCCAGTGTGCACACAGGGACTGATGGCCCAGGGGAGGTTCATTCCTCTGGCTGTCCTGTCTGCTGCTCTGGGGGTTTTGCCACCACCCACACGTACTCCATCTCCACTCTAGAGCAGAGTTTCCACCAGTGACTTCAAAACCCTCAAGGACCTCCAGGTAAGCAGAGAAAATGATACCACAGACTAAGGTTTATATTGAAAAGCAACACATTCCAGAGCACAGGAACCTCACATCTCAGTTTACTGAAAACCCCGCGCTTCCCTGCAGGCAGCTCATGAGATGAAGAAAGCAAGTGGGATTTTATTTCTAGCTTGCACTTAGCAACCAAATTGCCGTGCAGGCTTGGGCAGGAGATCCAGGCTGTGCCTCCCTTCCCACGGGGGCAGCGGGTGGGAAGAGCTGAAGTACACCTCAGTCCTGAGAGTTGGTTTGTTTGTTGGCAGCACTGCAGAGGTGGTTCAAGATGCCACAGTCCTTCAAGTCCTCCAACCCGCCCATTTTCCACTTTTGGACTTTTTTTTTTTTGTTAAAACAGAAGTGAATGACACAGTCTTTTCTAACAGGACCTAATGACAGTCTTCTTCCACCCTCAGAAGATTTATTCCTGGGACGTGGAATTGTAATGACACGGGGGATTCCACTAAGAGACTATTGCAGCCTCTAAACAAAAAATTAATTTTGCCCAGATTTTGCCAAGATAATTGCTCCTGGTATTCCAGTGGGAGTTTTAGACCCCATCACTTGTCTTTATGAATATAATGACCTGACCTACAGACAGGACTAGCAATTTGAACGGTGATGTGTTTATATATATTAGATTGTAACTCTGTAGACAGTGGCTAATTTTTTCCCTTTGATAATATTAAATCAAGGAAATCTAAAACATAATCCCTAGGAAAAAAATAAACCAAATAAAAAGATTATGACCTCTAACTAAATGGATTTTTTTTGTTGATACAACACATACAGGTTCTTCTCTTATCTGATCTACCTCAAATCTCAAGTTTCATTGGACATGACTTTTGTTATCCTGCTTTAGGCCAAACCCCACAGCCTTACCTACAAGTAATCAAATAAAGACCTTCTAGAGTAGCAGCTCTGGCACTGCCCAAAGGTTTAGTCCCTCAAGGCTGATTGCCATAAATGATGAGATCTGCCAGAAATTCCCTCTCCATCCCTAGAATTCTGTGAATAAGTCCCAGTTTCTGGAAAACTGTTGAATAATTAGAAGGATTTTCTTCTTTCATTTGCTGCAGTCTAGCTCCGGTGGGCTCTAAGTAATTTTTAAAAAACTAGTGGATTAAAAATTAGCATGAAGCCCACTCATTACTTCATGATAACAGATTTTTAAAAATTCTTTTTCAAGATATAATCCTATTGAACATTAAAAACTGCAGTTGTAAAGGGAGTGGGAAGCCTAATATGGACTCCCACACAGAAGACTCTTCCTAGTCTCCTACAACGGGGTATCTGACCTTGATTTTCATTACGTGCTCAGCCTGGGACAGATAACTCACTTTGTGGTTAATCATCCTGCACGGGGTCCATGACAGTGGTTGGAGTGTAGAGCTCTTGTGGGCACAGCCAGATCCATTAGAGCCTCACTGAGGACAGCAGCAGACCCGAGCTGAAGAATTTACCAACTCACTCCACATAATTACTGCCAGCCCGAGACAGGCAGGTATGCAAGGAGGAAGAAAAAGGATCTTTTTTTCCTTCCCTGCAAAGTGCCTGGTTATAAATGGATGGCAGTGCTAAGGTGAGAACAACCTGAAATGCCTGTATAAGGACACAGGGTTCTGTAGGTTCCCAGTCTTCAATTTCTCCTTAATAAATACCTGAGCAAACCTGCAAGTAATTAGTGGACAGTTAAAGCAGGGATTTTCTTCTGGAAGAGGTGGAAAGTTAAGGATGTGCTGTGTCAGAAAGGCAGTGAGCAAATAACAGGGAAAGTGCTCAGAAGATGCAAAGAATACAATGGAAAGAGTTGAAAGGTATTTGGGAAGCAGCAATTGCAACACTGCAGACAAGCCTTGGCACAGAAGTCATAACTAATTAGACAGAATCCTAATTGCATTTCAAATATGTTGAAAACAGCCTTGCAGCTTAACATCCTTATTAATGGGGTTGAAGTGCCTGCAATTCCCTGCAGAGAAGAGACAGCCTCTGCAGGGTGGCAGGGTCCTTGGGCAACACCTGAGCAAAGCTCAGCTGGGCAAACCTCAGCAGAGCCAGGCAGAAAGGGCTCGGTCCTGACACAGAGCTGTGCTGGTGGTGATCTCCTGCTCTGCCCCACTGCAGCCAGGGTGACAGTGACACCAGGGGTGGCACTTCAGGGGTCCTGCCCCTGCACAGGCAGCAGGAGAGGCTCTGCCTTTCTGCATGGGGAGTTTTGGGAGGTCAGAGCCCGGTGAGGAGCTGTCCAGGGCGGCAGCTGCGGGCTCAGCTCCTGCTCCAGCGACACCCCCGTGCTCCCCCAGCCCCCAGGACAAACCCCACAGGTTGTGTTAAAAAAGAACTCCTGGGTTTCACCCTGTAGTTCCCATGAGAACAGGAGCTGCCCTCTAAGGTCTGCCTCCTGTGCATCCCAGGGTGGCTCAGGAAACAACCAGGATAATCATGCTGCTGCCAAGTGTTCTGTTATTAAAGACTATAGAAGTTCAAAATACATATTCCCTTAAAAATAAATGAAAAAAATCACCTTTTCACGGTGAAATATTTGCCAGCCACTACAAAGTCTGCAGATTCTCTTTAGAGAAAAGAGGCAGAAACTGATGGGTATTTATTTTCAAGCAGATGTGGTCACCAAAGCCAGCTTGGGCAGCTGCCACCCTGTCAGTCTGACAGCAGAATTCCCCATTTTACTTTTGGGATTTGGTAGCACCACTGTTCACCAAGATTTGCAATCTCAGCAACTGGGGGTGGGAGGGAGGAGAGAAAAGACTGAAAAATCGGCTAATTCAGTCATTTTTCCCCACCAAATGGAGCTGTCAGGGGAGGCTGCACTTTTTGGTCCTTGCCCTCCTGTCTCCCTGCCTGTGCCTGCACTGTGAGGGGGGTGCAGCTCCACTCTCTCATCCTCCACAGTCACAAACATCCCCAGAACGTGTTTCTATCTGTGAGCAGCCAGTACAAGGTAAGTACAGCTACCTGGCTGCTGTTTGCACCAGAATGGTATTTTAATAGCTGTATAAAACATTTCACACAACGAGCTGAAGCTTTGCAGGTCCTGGAGAGATTACATGTAATACTTTCCAGCAGGACAGACAGGTTTGGGAGCTCTGGGAGAGGCCCTTTCTGCTGCTGCAGTAGGATACTGACACTGCGAGCTGCTTTGCCAGGTCAGCTCACAGTTATGGGATGGCAGAGTCAGCCAGCCGAGCAGCTCAGCTCCCCTGGTCCCACTGAGCCCAGTTTGCTGTCTCCTAGGAGATCAAATCCCTTATTCTCCGGGTACCTCACTCTGCGGCCTCAGGAAGGATTCGTTCAACACTGTCCTGCAAATACTTTGAATATTCAGTTTGCAGTAGCTTTATCCAAGGCTGCGATAAGGCTTTTCAGCATTTCAGTACTTGTTCAGTTTCACCTGGAATTTACTTGAAGTATTAGAAAGAAATTAGTACAAACATGACCTGTGCCTGTATAAATATTTGCCCATATTTGGTAAATGTTTATATATGTAATTTCTGAAAAGCACCTCTTACTATGGCAATTTCCAGGTTTTAAAAAGAAAAAAAGGATCTTTCCTCCCTGCTTTATTCGCACTGTTACAGGAAATTAGTGGTTAAGCAAACTTTTTTAAAAAGGCTTAACAAAGCACGTTTTGCAAGTTCGTTTAGTTTTGAATGAACTTGACAAATTTTGAAAGCAAACATCACTGGAGGCTGACTAATTTAAGAGGACCAGGGAAAGCCTCCTTTGCTATTTGAATTTTAAAGATTGGCTAAAGTCTTATGTCAGCTGCCTTGTTCTGCAGCCTGTCTTTGAATCCTCTTAGGAAAGTCAGGGATACCCACAAACAATAGAATTAAAATCTGTCTTTAGGACTGGCAAACCATTCAGAGCTGTCTGGCTGCTTAGCATAGGCTGTGCTAGGCCTCAAGAAGAGAATAGGCCCCTAAAGAAGCAATAATTTTCAGATTGCTGTGTACAATGCAGTGATAAAGCTCCCTGTCACATTTTTCTTCCCAGTTACTGAAGTTCCCATTCAGATGAATTGTCACAGCTTCTTCAATCCAAACAAGCACCCTTCCGGCCTTGTTTGCATTAAAATGTGATAAAACTAAAGGTGACTTTAGCACAGCTGTGCAGAAAAGTGGATTAGGTCAAAGTGACAGCGTTTGTTAGGCCTTGCCACAAAGGTGGTTCAAGATTTGTCTAGAGCGCTAATGTGGGAGAAGCAGGAGTTTCTTAAGCCCAGACGTTTGCAATAGGGCCACAAACAAAAAATACTATTTCTTTCATCCCCATGTAGGCTCCCAATGGCAGCGGGCCAGCCTGCTGACCTGTTGTCACGGGAAGATTTGGACTGGCCCCACGGAGGGAAGCGTCCCCCCGTGCCCGGCGTTCCCCCGGTGATCCGGGCGCTGGCGGTACCGGGCCTGGAGCTGCTCCGGCTCCTCCATGGACACCGCAGCTCCAGAGCCATCGCACCCCAAAGCACGGCGCTCCCCCAAAACCCTTCTGCAGCAGGAGGAAGGCAGGGCTGCTGTTGGCGGTGCAGAGCAAGCACCAGCCCTTCAGCCAGCAGGGCGCCGCTCGCTGCACCACCCCTCAAACTCCTATTTCCATTTTATTTCTAAGGGAAAACCCCACGGAGGCAAAAAAAGCCCTGGGAAATCGTACCCTTTGCATGCCACCTGCTGGCAATTTTTTGTATTTGTCTAAAGTGGGGGCAGAGCATCATTTTCTCCACGGCAAAACCCGCTCGTTATGGCAAAGGCTGGCAGAATAACCACTGCCAGTCCCACCTGAGCACTTGGGGTTATCCCTGTGGAACCTGGGAGAGGCCACCAAACCCCGCCTTCTCCCCTCCACTCTGCTCTTTGGTTCTTCACCTCATGTATGGTTTCTAGCCCAGAATTCAGAGGTCTGCCATTAACCTTTGCAGTCCACAAAAACTCCATAGAAACGCACAACACTATTTTATAGGAACAGGGTTTATACCTCAGGTTCTCCCTGGTGTACATCAGTCAAAGGTAATAGAAAACTTGCACATTTATGGGACTTATTTTCAAGCCAAATTTTATAGATAACTGTCATTATTTCCATGCCCTGTGCTAGTGGAAATGTGCACCAGGAAGTGTGGCCCTTCAGCAGGGGTGTCTGTGCCACAGGATGCTGCTACAACCCATGGGGCCAGCGTCGATTACTGGGTGAAGATGCTCTGTGAGGCAGAACTGAAGAAAAAATAACAGGGAGAGGTTTAAAGACTTTTGGATAAGTTAAAAAAGTAATAAATGTCCGAAAGTGAAATCTCTGCATCGTGTGTTTCTTATTAGCAGAAGAAAACATTGATTTCCTACCTTTATTGGATCATATTAAAGGTACTAGTCTGCTCCTTTGATGTACATCACTCACTGCACAGTCCCAGTGAAGCACATTTTTATTTTTGCATGTCTAACCAAAGTTAGCTGTACACAGCTCTCCTCAGAGGTTTCCTCCAGCTGATAAGGGCAAGAGCTGAGCATTTCCTACTGAAACAAGCCCAGAGGACAGACACAGCACCACTGGTCAGTGAGCTGAGCGCCAGGAAGGGTCAGGGTTTGGGGGAGATACACTGGTTTATTGGAAAAGGAGTGAGGAGGTCAGGCAACTCTCAAAGACAGTATTTAATATAAAGTCAGACAATCTACTGCATCTGCAAAACAACGAGTGTCCTCTGTCTGCGCAGAACGAGACAGCTCTGAGACAGCCCAGGAAAGCCCTGTCTGACAGAGCTGGGCACCAACAGCTCAGCTCACAGCACAGCGCAGGGCAGACAAAATCCACTCCTGGTTTGCGACAGGGCTCCACAGCCCTTTCTGGAGAACGGGCAGACCTACCTAACAGATTGGTCTGTCTGGGGCGGGGCTGACATTTTTGGAAAGCGTTCAGGAATTCTGAAGGATAGAACCTCAAAACAGAGGGCAAAAATCTGACTTTAAGAATTAATATACCCTGGAAGCACGAGTGCCTGAAGCCCAGCCAGATAAGGAGCCAGCTGACATTTGAAGAGCTCTGTAGCTTGGCAGATGCTCTCAGAGCTCGCTGCATCCAGCACGGATCCCAAGGTGCAATCCCAACACCTCCCTCTGGAGCACCCGGGACAACGGAGCTCCACACACCGTCCTGCAAGGCCAGCTGGGCAGCTGATGACACAGATTTTAATGACAAAATTGTCCACAGTGCGATATATAAATGCATTTTCCATGGAGATTGACTCCGAAAGTTCCGGTTAGGAATTTTTCCCCCCCAGTTACTACTAGGGCACTACGCAGCTAATCTCGTATTTTCCTCTAAATAAAGCCTTAGTTGCTACAATGAAGATTCTCTCTATGGGGAATTTTTGAAGTCTCAAACTTCAGGATCCTCCTTGTTTGTGATACTATTCCTCAGAGAAGATTCATTACTCCCTTTTCATCCCTTCAAATGTATTGCTAGGCTTGAGTTCCGGCTCATGCTAAATTACTACTAATTAACCTCAGCCCACTTGTGCCTTTGCAAACACTAACCAGGCAATCCACAAGTGCAAAGATTTATCATAAATCCCAGAATGGGGGGGTTGGAAGGGTCCTGAAAGCCCATCCAGTCCCACCCCTGCCATGGGCAGGGACACCTTCCACTGTCCCAGGCTGCTCCAAGCCCCGTCCAGCCTGGCCTTGGGCACTGCCAGGGATGGGGAGTCCTTCTAGGAACCACTGTGAAGGAAAGAAAGGGGAAGGAGCAGAAGATGAATGAGTGGTTTATCAATATGGAATCAGATGTGGAAATCATTACAAGGATTCAGTTTTACTGTGGAAATGTCATGGGGTTATTGCTTTGCCCATTAGCCTGGCCAGGTAGAGGGCCGAGGTGTTAACACTACCGACCGACTTCAATAATTGGTACCAGGAGAGACTTTCTGCAGTTTATAACCTGATTCTTCAGACTTCCACTGGTTAATTGAAGTGCAAACTCTGCAAGCCTATAAGCATGGTATGATTCCCTTAAGCTGAGCCTCACTCCTAAGACTGACCTTTAATTTTATATTGATTAAAAATAATTTATTTCTATGCCACTGCACATACCCCATGCTCTGAGCACTGTAAGTACTGTAATGACACTCCCAAATGTTTTTATCCTTTGGTTTCTCAATAATGACGAACTTTATTATTCTTGTTGGAGGGATTTTCACCTTGTTGCAGCCACATTCTCCAGAGAATGAATGGATGGTGTCTGTGCCTCCTGCCTGTTGCTGCACGCCCCCGGGTCAGCAGCGCACACCAGCTCTAATCACGCCGAGATGACGTGAGCTTCAGTTCTTCCCAACCTGAAGGCAAATGCCTTCTTCATCACCAAAGGGTACTCTCATTTCAAGGCACACAGAGTTAAAGCTCCAGGCTTTGGATTCAGAGTCAGTGCATTAAGCACATGAGAAACAATTTGGTGCAGCAGTTAGAGGATACACACTATTTAACCTGCAGTCAGGGCTTTTCCTTCTGCTTTCTCCCAGGAAAAGAGAGAGAAAGAAATGCCACACGCTTTCAGAGATATGATGAATGAGACCAGTTCAGTTCAGCTTTCTGTTTCAAGAAGTGCATTTTTACAGTCAAGTGAGGCAACACTTCACTGTAGAATAAACATGGGAATATTTTACATGCAATTTACTTAAACCTTCCCTTAAGTTGGAAGCTAACACTTGAGAATGTCTTTAGTGTTAATGATTCAAGAACCTAACGTATCCTGGCTACTAAACACGGCTTTCTGTGGTTCTTTTCATGTACCCACTTGCCTCAAACCAGACGCATGTGAAAACCCAAAGCCCAGAGAGAGAGGTTTTATAGCTCCCTTTCCTGTCCTGTGTGACTCTGACAGAACTTTGTTTAGGTACCAGATATCACAGGGACAGGTTCATTATTAGTTTTAAAGATTTAATTCATGCAGTGATTGTTTTACATGATCTTTTCCCTTCAAATCCCCAGCACAATTCTCGGGCTGGAGGCTGTGGGATGAACTGACAAAAGACACTGTCTGCTCATGAAGCAGGGAAGAACTTGGGCAGTTGTCCAGGAGGGCAGAGTACCAGCCCCAGAACACATCCCTCCTCTCTGGTGGGCCCCAGTGGGTTTTCTAGGAAGGCTGAAAAGACACCTCCATGTCCAGGATGGTGCACAGGTGACCTGTGAAGTTAAGGTCACCCATCTCCTCTCTGTCCAACACTCCGGCTCTGTAGGGCTCTCCAGGGCTCTGCTGCTGCCTCACATAGCTGCTAAATCAGTACAAACACACTCCAGGGCTGCCCAGGCACATCTCTAGCAGGGCTGGTATTTCGAGAGCAGCCCTGCTGCCTCTGGCACGCTGCAGGAGCAGAGGGAGAGCAAGCTGTTGTGTTCCACAGGCCCAGGGGCTGGAAGCACAACCAGCTGCCGCACCCCAGTGCCTCGCGTGAGCAGCCACAGGGAGCTCCGCTCTGCTCCTCTTAGGGTCCTTCTTGTTCAGTGTTCCCAGAATGATACTCAGTGATATTCCTAGGCCTCCATTTCCATCCATTAAATAAGAATAATTTGAATAATAAAGTCAATGAAATTGAAGCAAGGGCTGAGAAACTGCCCCCAGCTCTGAAGGTTGATTTGTGCCTCAGAAGTGTCGCTGCAGCTATGAACACACTGCAATATCCATCCTGGAATAACAGCCTCACAAAGAACAGCCCCACAGCCTCCCTACCTGCTGATTTTAATAAGAGATCACCAGCTACAGGAACATCATCTCCATGGAAAGCTTTAGAGTGAATTCTTATCATTTCCAACAAAACTCAAAGCACCCTAAACTTCACAGAACACTTTCAGAAGTGACCACAGCTGACCTACAACTCTGATACAGACATCAGAGCTGACAACAGAGTTCTGTTCCTAAGTCCCTTCGATGCCTTCCTCAAGGACTGTTCAGAGATGTTTCAGAGGCCAGTCAGATCCTTCAAGCTTCTACCACCATTTTTCCACGCTGCAGTGCCTCTCAGATTTAGTGGGAATGTAAACAATGGTGGGGAAACCAAATCTTGACAGGGAGGCCCATGTTAGAATTTCAGTGTAGACATTGTGGTAGTAAACCAAGACATTGTCAAAGTCCTACTGGGATACAGAAAAAATCGGAGCAACCTCTTGATTCATGCACTAATGCTGTGAAGAAATCCCATGGGTATAGAGCATCTTTCTCTTGGTTTAATTTCCATTTCAAATTACGACGGCTTTTCTGTGCTCTTACTTCATAGCGAGTGTGGCATAATGATTCCATCCCTGATCATAGATTTGCATAACTTATGTTAATAGGAGTTGGGCTCATGTTACACTCTTCGTCTTAAAATCTATAACTGATCAGAGAGAATCACTATTATGAGCCTTATTAAAACATTGTCTCCCCTTCCATACTGAATTTTACTGCCCCATACATTGTGTTTTACAGTGAAGGCAAAGAACTTTAAAGGAAACCAGGGGTACATTCAATTTTCTATGGAAGGAGATCACCCTATCTTTATTATTTGTAACCTTTCTCCAGGTTTGAAGATGTAGGAGCATCAATGTTTGTATCTAAATAGATTTGAAAGTGAGTACTGCAAAGCCAAGCAGCTGAAACCTGCTCAGTACTGGTGAGCAAACTCCATAATAATTGATAATAATTGCATAATAATTAAATAAAGGGAATATTATTTAAGATCACTCAATTAGAAAATCAATCATAAATTAAGATAAAAGATGCCAAAACTTTTACCAGTACTCCTGCAGACATGTATTATTACAACTTTAACAATGAAGAAATATACATGAAAACCCAACAAGCCAAACCAAAATACCAACGCTTATCTTTATTTAACAAAGTATTCTGCATTTTTGAAAATTTGGTTCTTAGCTTGTGGCTTTGCTGGAGCCCTTTGTGCAGACCCATCAGAGAAAGCGAAGTGTGAGTTCTCTAAACACACCATTGTCCAGCCTGGAAAACGTTTACACCAAAACTTTCCTTCCCTTTCACTTCCAAAAACCTCTTCCTCCAAGCTCACACCTACTGAAATGTCTCAATTTAAGGTTTTCTCATGGGCAGAAATATTGAATTCTTCCCAGACAAGACTGAGGCATTTGCACGGATCACAGAATCAGCATATCCTGAGCTGGAAGGGACACACAGGTATGGAAATATACTAGGAAGAAAAGATAATATAATAAATCCTTGAATCACAGTAAAAGGGCACAGTTATTTCCACCCTTGAGAATCTCTAGGTTTGGTCAAATTCTGACCAGGAGCTCAGCCCTAGGATAAAGGCTGTGCTGCTCCCTGAGGGCTATTCCCTGTCACCTCCACAGGGAACTCTCGTTCAAAGAGCTCACAGTATTGCTTCAGTTGCTTGTTTAACTTCTCCCTTCCACTATTTGAAAATTAGTAAACAGGCCAGTGGACTTGTTGCTTTTTCTTTTTTGAAAGGATCCCCAAGGCTCAGTTTTTAGCCCCAAGGCTCAGTTTTTAGCTCCTGCTGGCGAACAGGAAGGTGAGCTGCTCCCCTTCCCTTGGCACAGCCTGCCCACGTTCCCTCCTGCACCCAGCGGAAAACTTTCCTGTGACAAACAGATACAGAAAATTACAAGGATTAGCACCAAAATGAAAGCCAGTTGCTGGTATTTCATGTGTTTGCAGGAGCTCACACGAAAATCTGTGGCGGCAGAGCTTGGCCCGCTGGTTACTGACACTCTGTGAGGGAGGCATTTTGTCATTCTTTTGGCCTAACATAAAGTGACATCTACATTGTTGCTCTCACAGTTTGCTTGCTTATCATTACTGTGACTATTACACACTGGGAGATTTTACTCCCCAGTGACGATTCAGAGCAGAAAGCAAAGTTGTTTGCAATAGGGTTTCAAGAATTCCCTTTCAAAACACTGCTGAGACAGAGCCGGTCGGATCCTGGAACACAATCCGAGCGCACCCAGTTGCAATAATTTATTTGTATCTTATTTTGCTCTGCAGATACAGCCCTCGTTACACCCTCCCGACACGGGCAGTGAGGCTTTCAAAGGGCTCCACGGGGATTTAGCCACAGCTTCCATTAACACCAGAGACTCGCCCAGCACCACTTTGGGAGGTCACCCGGGGCAGTTTTCCTCTCCGACTGCACAGGGGTTTGCACCCCCAGCTCCTCCCGAGGTGAGGAGGAATTAACTTTGTCTCTTTTCTGTTCCCTGATCAGAGAAGAGTTTTGTAACTTCTGACTGGTAATCTTCTAAGTCCCAAACTTAGGTGGCTGTTTTGCTTTAGGGAAAGGAGGATCAACAGGCTCAAGGTTTTCCAGCCGTAATACCCCTGTTGTTAATGCTCAAGAGCACGGTACATACATTTTCAATCTTGCTGTGTTAAAGCTTCATTTAATTAACTATATGTACATACACACAAACCAGTTCTGTTTTACAGTCCTTAGCCAAAGCTGCATGTCAATCTAAAAATTAAATAATAGAAAACAGACATTTAGCTTAGTTTATATAACCTGACAGTGCTCCTATCCTTCCTCTGTTTCACCTAGTGTCATCTTTCAGTGTTCCTTTCTAATTTTATTTGGAACAAAATAAAAAGATTAAGATAAAATAATTCCCAAAAGATAATTGCAAAATGATTTATGTGCAGGTGTTAAATTATTTCTGGCATTGATGTTCCATAGAGTGCAACATTACAACATTATGGTATTCAACAGAGCATCTACATTTGATAATCCTGCTAATCATCAAAAGACACTGGATCTGAATCCCGAAGGCAATGTTACATTTTGATTAAATTTTATCATCCGTGATTCTGTTTACGGTTCACTAAGGTATGAATTTCTTTCACATTCCATTGGGTTTACAGCTTATTGTGTTTGACTTGGAACACGGTCAGCTGAAGCTTTCTCTGCGCCACCAGCTTTCCAGCTACTGCTCCTGCACACCTCGGACACGCCGAGCGATCCCGGGCAGAAACAATTCCACGCTTTTCCAGCGCCTCCTGCTCGTGAGCTCCATCGCCACAATGGTTAAAACTGAGCCCCCATCACAGGCTGGGTCCCCTGAGCCCCCCAGAGCTGGGTCTCTGCCCGCTCTCCAAGACCCAGCTCAGGCAGAAAACATTTCCAAACCTGAACTGCCGAATGGCAGAACAACTTGTAGGGCAGGCTGTGAGCATGTACTGGTATTGTGTGCATTGCTGCAAGTGGTGTAGTAATGCCTGAGAGAGCTTGTTGTAATTAAACTCTACTCCTTTGGAATCTTAATCCCGAGGCTTTCTGATTTGTAATTCCAACTTCACGGCTGCACAACCAATTTTCTGTTCCTCAGCCGCCGCCATGCAGCCCCGGGCTGTGGGATCTTTCCACACCAGGGTGCACATGACAGCAGCTCCACTTTGAAACCATATGCCTGGCTGGAGGAGCCATGCCTTCTGGAGAGCAGCTCCGTGCCTTCTTCACACTTATTCCATGCCAAATGCCTGCAGTTTCACAGGTTTGCCCCCCTCCTTCTCCTCCATGCTGCACTCAGCTTGATCCTACACCACCCCCCAGCGTGGATCTCACTGCACCCCTGCTACCTCTGCACACACAGTTGAGAACACACTTGGCAGCTCTATACAGAACACTCAAGTGCTCTTCTCCAGTCAGCTCCGAGGGTTTGGGAGGCTAAAGGAGGGGAATTGTTGCATTGGGAAGCGAGGGTGCACAGCCAGACTCAGAGAATACAGCTCACACTGACCATCAGCCTCTTGCAGCAGCAACTCTTGTAGGCAGGACCACATGGAAAAACCACCTCAAACCCCTCCTTGCCCTGCAGGGATGCTACCATTATTTGTGTTAATAACAACACTACGACTACAAGAAGCCCTCCAGACTCCTGAGCTGGCTGCCAGCTGTGCCTGCCAGGCTGCTATCCCGGTATCCGACCACTGTCCCATCGTGTCCCTGCTTTCCACTCCTTCAAGTGCATTTGTGCCATGACAAGCAACCAGAGTGGCTCTGGCAATTTAGACCTTGGCACAAGGACTTATTTTTGATGTACCACAAGGCAGCAACAAAACCTCTGGCTGGGGGAAGGTGAGAGGAAAACAGGAAAGTGGATGGTTCTTTATATTCTTCAGTTCACACATTTCTCACATTTAGAGGAATAGTTTCAAGTTGCTTTTTGATACATTATCAGGTTTTGCATCAAACAAATAAAGAATAAAAAGAAAGGAAAATGCTTAAAGAACAAAGAGAAATGCCTTTAGCACTACAGGTTAAAAAAATGGAAATATGGCTATGAACGTTAACTTTATTTTCAACATTCCTCGCATTTTTTTTGGTGATAAATGACTTCACATGTAGTTGCCTTCGGGGTTATATCCACAACTCCGTTTCATGTTATTCTGAATAAAATTTAAGGTGGACACTAGAACAGGCTTTGCTGAAACCCAGCTGGTGCACGCACACAAACCCCGTTTGGTTCGCACAGGGCAGAAAAACAGTGAGAAGCAACCATGAAACACTTGCTGCCAACAAAGCTGGGATTCTCCTCTCGCCTACAAGTGCATGGCTGCATGACTGGCCTTTCCTGCTGGCTTTAGCCAAACTTGGGGGATACCCACGGAAAAGGTGAATGGTGACAGCAATCAGGCTACTGAGGGAGCCCTGGAATTTGTGCCGTAGCCTGGGTTCTTTCCTGCACACAAATAAATAATGATTTCTTGTAATGGTTGGGTGGCTTTAGTTACAAGAATAAGGCAGAGGGAATGGTCAGAAATTCTCATATTTCATCGCAAGTAATGAAAAATACCAACTTAACGCCTGTAACTTTCTAGGAGTCAATCAATGGGGGCACACAGCCAAGCAGTGTGGGGGACATGTCATTAGCCTTTGTTTTATGAATTTGCTCAGCCCCACTTAATTGTTTCAGAGGTTCTGTTTGAAATTCAAACAAATATTTCCTTATTTATTTTCTTTTTCTGAGTAAACAAAGAGTTTGGCATTGACAGAACTTCCTAGCTGGCCCCTGAGCACCTGCAGCACCCCAGCACTGAGTGTTCCACGTGTAGTTACCCTGTTTAGGGTTGGATTTGGGTGGTGGCAGAGGGTATGTTCACTTCATAGGAAATGCAACCTCTAAGAAATCTTGGGGCAGCAAGGGCAGTAGGAGGCTTCTCATCTTTCCCCTCTGTGGGGAAACTCCAAGACCACCGAGTCTATCCTGTGCCTGATCCCCACCTGGTTGCCCGGCCCAGAGCACTGAGTGCCATGTCCAGAGATGGAGACTCCACCACTGCCCTGGACAGCCCTGTCCAATCCCTGACAAAGTTTTCCATGAAGAAATTCCTCCTGGTGTCCAACCTAAACTTCCCATTGTTCAGTTTGAGGCCATTTCCTCTCATTCTGTCCCTGGAGCAGCCCCTTGGCTGCACCCTCCTGTCAGGGAGTTGGAGAGAGTGAGAAGATCACCCCTGAGTCTCCTTTTCTGCAGTCAAACAACCCCAGCTCCCTCAGCTGCCCCTCACAGGACTGACTCTCCAGACCCTTCACCAGCTTAATTTTGCTTCTGTTACTGGAACCCCAGTGGCATCTTCCAGCAGTGCTTTGCATCCATTCTCTCTCTGTAAAGTTGGAATTTTTCTGCTCTTTTTCTCCCTAGAAACTTTCAGTGAACATGAGCACTTTGCAGGACAAACAACTCAGCTGGGCATGAGGTGTTTTATTCAGCTGGAACTTGCTTTTCCTCCTGCCATCCTGAGATTTGAGGCATGTGCTCCATTTTACAGAGAGTCACAGAACCCCAGAATGGTTCGGGTTGGAAGGGACTTTAAAGCCCACCCAGTCCCACCCCTGCCATGGGCAGGGACACCTCCCACTGTCCCAGGCTGCTCCAAGCCCTGTCCAGCCTGGCCTTGGGCACTGCCAGGGATGGGGAAGGCACAACCTCTCTGGGCAACATTGATACCAGCTCAGTTTCTGTTTGTACATCACATGTGAGAACAGATTAAAAACACCCTCCTCCAGCTGGGCATTAGAAGTGTTTCCCCAGGACTCCAAGATTATACCTTGTCCTGTAGGTTCCTTAGGGATTTCTTTATTGTGTTATGATTAACCAAACATTGGGATGGTTTGTCAGAAGAGAACTTCACCACAGCGTGTTTTATTTGGAGCACTGTGCTCGCAGGGCTTAAAAGCTGAAGGAAATGATGGCAGAAACTCTTGATTAGATTCTTATCTAAACATCTTCCCTATAAATACCTCGGCATTATTTCCTGCATGTAATGTGGCTTTTATATCAAAACAGGGAAAAAAACTAAAAGGCAGTACAGAGCAAACAGTAACCAGAGGCTGACAGACAGTTCAGTCTGCACTTGAGTGAGCTGTGATCAATTTATTCTTCCTTCATGCTCAGCTGGATCTTCCAGCTCCCGTTGATGCTGTCTGCATTGCCAAACGCTACTCCCAGAATTTCACTGCCAAGCTGTAGGGAGACACAGTCAGTGCAAGGCCCTCCAAGTCAAGAAGGAGCCCTGGAATTAACCTCCTCACTGTAATCCCAAGGTTTGTGGGCAAAATGGGCTAATTTTCATATGAGTTAAATGTGTGGATGTACCCATAAGAGTAAGGATCGGAAGGTCACGAGGCGGAACTGAGGTTTCCAGCAGAATTACCACCTGATTGGTTTTGTCAGGAGGCAAAAATTCTATAGGAAAGGAACACACCTGAAAGTGCAGCCCCTTGGAATGAGCCATTTCCCTGTCTGGAGAAACAAAGTCTGAATTGTGAAGTAAGATGGCAAAGGTTCCTCTCTGCGGGCTGCAGGGGTGGGAGCCACTGCTGACAGTAGCAGAGCAAGTGTAGATTGGTATCTTGGTGGTAATGGAAGGAATTGCATTCAGAGCAAGAAGTTTGGGAATTCAGGAGAATAATATTCTTGGCTTACTTTTTTGCTAGTGACAAAAGGAAAAGAGGCAGAAATAGCTCTAGGAACAAAGATCCTGGTTCTCTCCGAAAAGATTTGAGTCAGGTTATGGCCATTTTGAGTCAGTTATCTAAGAACACCGGAGGGACAGAGATTATGGGGATGAAAGGTACACTATTATACTGTTTATATGATCTATCTTCTAATAATCTATATTGAATTCTGTAGGTAATTTTCTGAAAGATGATGCTTACTTATTTGAACAAATTTAGGGAGCCCTAAACTGCTTTCAGGCAGAGAAGATCACCGTGCTATTGGATATTAGGATACAGCTGAGTCTCTACTGCTGTGCTTATCTGAAATCATGTTTTTTAAGATGCCCAACACGAGGATGTACTTCTCTGGGAATGGAGCCCCGCTCAGAGGAAAATCCCTGCTACTGGGTCAGGTAACAAGAGGTCTAAAACCCCTCTGGAAACAGCTGACAGCTCCTGGCTCTGGAATCCTAACAGTCTATTTGTTAATGTAAAGGTGAGCAGAGAGAATCAAACTGCACGGAACTTGTGAATAAAATTCCCATCTCTATTTTTATCTGTCACTTTGCACAACAAATACAATTTGTGTTCTTTGTGTAATTTATTTCAGGAGCCGCTGCAACAATCCTGGATTGGTAACAGGTATTTTCAAGAAACAGGTATGTATTTGGAAGCCTCCCTCGTTCTTCACATGTTTGGAAAGCTGGCTTTTGTTTTAGTGGTACTACAGCTCTGCATCTTGCACCCAACAGGAACCTCTCCAGCGCCAGCCTGGCAGAGCCCAGGGATGCTGGGACAGCTGCCCCTGGCTCCTGGCACAGCAGGTCCTGTAGGAAGCTCCGTGCTTGGTCTGCGCCTTTTGTGCAGGCAGGGTGCAAATGAAGCTCAGTCCTGCTCTGGAAGGACAGGCTGGAGCTCTTGGCCTCCTGAGGAGCTTTGCTTTACCACTTGTCTGGGGATCTGCAAAGGTGAAAATTGACTTCTGCTCTAAACGTGACATTGCACG
>VZTI01000622.1:176175-222048 GCA_013397865.1 Struthidea cinerea | reverse complement strand
CGGGGGGGGCGGGGGTGTGTTCATTTATTTATTTATTTATTTGAAGACAGCTTCATTTCATCCTCATAAAACAAAAGTGAAATATTAGTTCTTGGAAAGGAACTCACTGTTATGAGCAATACAAAGGGCGGGTCTTTATTCCTCTCAAGCACCAATCAGATTTTTAGTTTACAATGCAAACAGCTGGAGATTTCAGTTTCAACTTCTTGGAATTCAGTTTTAAACCTGGCTTGACTGAGGAGAGCTGCAGCTGTCCCACGGCTGAGGGCCGGGATGCAGACAAGCCACAGCCACCCCCACAAGTGTCTGTCCACCCTCCAGGAGCAGCACCAGCAGATGGTGCTCCAGAATGAGCAGCACCGTCCGGGTGACCGGGGGCACTGGTCCAGCCGGGCTCCATGGGGGGCTTCTTCCGACACCTCCTCCCACGAAAGCCAGCAGGGCACAGTGCTTGTCCCACTGCACTTCAGGCTCATCTCTCATGGGCAGCAGTACAACTCCTCCAGCAAGAAGCAAGAACCAGCACTGCTGTGGCACCAAGAGCTCCGGCACAAGCCAGCAGTTCCTGGGCCGGCTCGTACCTGTGCCCACCAAGGCTCAGCCACCTGCAGCAGGAACAATCTCCTCCGAAGGACAAGGGCAGTGCCAGGCTGTGTAACACCTTGGTTTTTTGAGGGGGGAATTTCTTTGTGGTGAGAAGGCAGAATTTTCCTACTTAAGTTTTTCACCAGTGTACCTCTGACCTCAGGAAAGAGTGAAGATGCCAAGCAGCTCATCCCTGCCATCAGAGCTGGTGCAGCAAACTGGTTATGTGTCCTGGGAACAGCAGTTGTGGTCTTTGACCAGGCATTGCTATCATCTTTTTGTGGTTTTTAACCTGGAGATTTAATTTTGCAATCCCATCACAGACAGAGCTCTGGATATGAGGCACAAACTGCACTGGAGCCAACAGCTTAAAAGACCTTCACGATTTTTACCTGAGCATTTAGAGGTCATCACAAATGGACAAATTCAGTTGCTGAAATTGTCAGTTCTTATGACATCTCATCTGTAAAAAGCACGTTCAGGGCTCCTTTCCACAGCAGGACTCGAGACACTTCTTGTATGTTCAATATCACCTGTCATTCAGGATTTATTTTTTGCAGCAGTGAAAAATCTGCCTCCATGTCATCAGTTTAGGTGCAAATTATGGAGCTTTTGGCTGTACATCAGCAGGGTCCGCTGTCCTTCTCCTTGAAATCTTGTTACATTTTTGCAGAAGGAATATTTCACTGGTGGGATTGCAGCTCCAACCGAAGCATCTGAGACTTGTGAATCTAAAACCTTGCACTGTCTCCTACTGAGAAAAAAGAAAAGAAAAGAAAATTAAAGGACACCAAATAGGACTTTTTAAATTATCACAGTTTTCTTGGTGTTTTTTGAGCCTCAACTCATTGGCACCTTGCAATGCAGGAAATTTTCCCTCTCAATTAGGTGGCCAGGACTCTCCTTTTTGTTCTTTTTTTTTTTTTTTTAACTCTTTGAATGCCATTTGTAAATACGTCCACTGACTCAAAGTAAAATATGGTGAGCCAAAAGCCAGGCATGTTTAAGGAATCTGATGAGGAGAAAAGGAGGATGGAAAGAAGTGAGACACAGAGAAACCTGCAATTATCTATAGGATGGATTTTCTTCCCTTTTTGGCAGGGATAGAGTTACCCAACCTATTATTACGTGGTCCTAATTACATACCTCTGCAATAGATCACTCAGGGAAGGAGAAATATCTACTGACTGGGAAACATCACTAATTGTTCCTTTTTTGTTGGCATACTATCTGATTGGAGTAATTATAGAGCTGCTTCCCCATTCTCTTTTGCTCTGAAGATTTTGAAGACATATTTCTTCAGAGATTCCATAAAATTAAGCACCTTGAACCTCTTAATTTTGGCTTTTTTGTTCCTCTTTCCTACCTTTTCTTCCCTTGGACAGAATATTGCCACTATTACTGTGTGTGAAGAAACCTAATGCGTCAGCTTCAGCATCCCACCATGCTGTGCACTGTACGTGCTACAAAAAGTTCTTGATTTCAATCATTATTAAGTTCTTGCACTAATTTTAGAAAAGCTTTTGACTTCCAAAAGTAGCAAAAAGGAAAAAAAAATGCTTAGCTCTATTAAGTAGCTTATCTCTAATATAAGTAGATCGCTAATTGGCTTTGATACACTGAAATCAAGTTCTGGCAGTCTGGGAGATCCCTATCTCTGGTGTGTCAGCAAGTTATTTACCAAGATGCTGCAAACCCAGCCAGAGCTGCCACAGCACCCACTTAGACAGGTCACACAACGTTCTGCAGCACAGAGCCTGAACAGGAGAATGCAGGGACAGAACAAATTCCTTTCACAGGCAGAACCCACAGGTTGTTACTGATTCTTCCACTCAGCTCCATAACGTGCATTTCCAGCAGAGCTGATCTTTATTAATATTCCCAGGTCAATTCAGACCTAAACCTTCTGCTCTCCTGCCATGTTTTTGGCTTTTCTTTACCTTCTAAAACCATCAAAATGGGAGGAAAATATTTATGCCACACTTTTGAGTTTTGCTGTAGAAATGAACCAGAGTTAAAATCTCCAGCACTTTCAGGAGGTTGTAATCTCCTGAACACGGATCTCTGGAAGCCTCATTCCTCTATACAGTGAGATGCTTCAAGGCTGAGTAACTCAGGTTCAATTTTCCTGGCATGGGAGTTCACTTATTCCATGAAAAATCACCATGAGAAGCCAAAGCTCAGAAGTCCCTCTGCCTTTCCTCTAATCCTGCACCATGGGCTTTATAATGGATTCAAAGACAAATCTTCACCTCCTTCTGCCCATCCCATGCCAAGTTTTCTCTTGCCTGGGGGCCTGTGCTCAGATCTACATGAGTGGAACAGGCAGAAAAGAAATCCAAGAGCTTGGTTTTATTAAGCAGATCTTAAAACTAGATCCAAAACTCAGTCCAGTCAGGGGGAACCCTTCTTATACCACACACAGGTTGTGCCTGAGCCTTAGGTCTGGGATGATTTTGTTTATTTACTGGACCTATCTCCCAACTAAGAAATGTACTATATTTTCCAAACATCCACATAACCTGATGATATGAAGCTCCTTCATGAAGATGTGTATCTTTGGAGTAATTAATTTATCATGTGATGGAACTGTTGCCCTGGTTACCACAGAAATTATTCAATAACAGAGCAATTGGTATGTAAACAGTAACAGTTATCTAACTTATTGGCACAAAAGTAACTGCTGACAAGTGCATTCCACACACTCCAAAGGCTCTGTCCAGCTCAAATGTACTTCCTGTTTCAGACTCCTCCTTTACTCAGATCCTGTTCCTTTCTTCAGTGAGGTACTCCTCAGCATCCCAAACCCCCCGAGAGCACCACCATCAGTAGTTAGAGCTGCTGAAGGCATCTCTTCCTTGGCCTGGGGCTGAATGCCCTGCAGACATCAAACACATGGAGCACTGTCCCAGAACTGCATCGTCCAGCAGGGTGATGTCAGCAGCAGCCTATTCCTTATCCTATTCCTTATCAGATTGAGTGCTAAACTGAGGAGACCATTGCTCACAAGGTCAAATAACCCAAGTGCGTTGCCCCTCCTGGCTGGAATTTTTAATAAAGGATTCCTGGTGTTGAAAGCAATGGTCAACAGGAACACAAATTCCTTCCCTCCCCCAGAGGAGCCTGGCAGGGTCTGCACAGGACAGGCCAGACCTTGTGTCCATACAAACTCCCCGGGCCCCACTACGCCAGTGGGGCAACAGTCACCAGAGGGGATGAACATGTGCAAGCTGTGAATGCTTGGAACTTGCACGGAATAAATTACACACAGAAGCAACCACATAGCTGAAGACACACCTTTTTCTACAGCTCCCTGTGCAAACACCAGTGTGTGCTTCCAGCACTCTGCTCTCTGGGTTGCTGAGCAGCCATTCCCATGGAATGCTGAAGGTATGAGCACCTTGATGGTATTCCTTCTTCAATTACATCCATTTTTTTTAATTGTCTGCAAAAACACAGCCAGCTACTACCTTGGTAAACTATCACATGCATTACAGAGTGCTTTTAACCCTTAAGGTATCCTGTTGTTTCAGCAGAATTTATCGGCTTCTTTGGAAGAAAACATCTCTAAAAACAACTCCAAATGTTTTGTGCCTGTGCTAAGCTTCAACAAAAGACCAAACAGCTCCACAATGAAGCCTCTCTCAAGTGCTCAAACACTGCTATGAAAATCCAACTGCCATGGATCCGTGTGTGCTCCCAGTAGGAATTCCCACAAATGACTGACCTGTCCCAGCCATGGCTGTGCAGATGAGAAGGTTATTTCTGCATGTTGTGATGGACAAGACAAAACTATCACCAAAACGTGGGCCCTGGCTATGTTTAAACACCCCTGTGCCCACCTGACTGCTGCTCTGGTCTTAAAATGAGCCAGTGAGAAAGTTCCTACCTTTTAAATTTGTTAGAGGGTTTAAGAAACACCATAGCATAGCACAGCGGAGTGTTTAACTATTAACTTGTGCACATAGAAGTAGCACAGAGAATTTAAAGGTGAATCCCAGGTTCAGACAAACTAAGATGTTTATTCCAACTGGATAAATTTAGACTGATGGGGTAATGAAAGGGGCATTGACAACCACTTGTGAGCTCCTTTAACATATCTATTTTCAGGAAATGTAACATCTGGTGTATACCACATCCATTATCCTATCTGTCCAACTTAAGTGCACACAAATAATATATGTGCATGACTGATTTCCCTGCTGATGTCTTTATTATTACTTTGAGCAGATGAAATCTAGACCAGTCTTTTACTGTTACATTTTGTTTTCTGCATTCCAATGTCAAATTGCTTAATTATGTGATGTTTGGTCACACTCTGCAAATGTTTCTTGCTGTCATTTTAGTGCCCAGTAGTTAGAACAACAGGTAGAAAACCCAGCCAAAGTGCAGAAGCAAGAATTATTTCGATTCAAAACTGTATCGGTTCGTAACCACACTACTTATGAAAACCAGAAGCAAAGTCTTCAGTGATTTGTCAGACACAGTAGCTAAAACCAGAATCTGCTTCCTGTGACCGCATCCAGCCCAGCCCCCAGCCCTGAACAGGACCCCCAACAATCCCGGCCTGTGCCTGAGGGTGTTGTCCACACTGAAGGGAGCACTTGTTTGGTTTTACAGAACTTTACATTCAGAGCATCTATACTTCTAAGGATAATGTTTTGTACACAAATAAGACCCCAACAGGAAAAAAAATCATCCCAGGCTCGCCCGGCCTTCCCCAGTAGATACATCCTTATATTTTGAGGGGAAAAGAGCTCTTAGAGGAAGCAACTTGCAGATTTAGAATACTACTTTTAAAGTGCCCTGAAGGCCACACACCAACTTGGAAGCAGTACAATGCAAATGAAATGAGTGGGAGATGAAAGATTTTAATAAGCATTGAGGGCAGGATAATTTTGAATCAGTCACAGCAGTCATTTCTCGGCCTCGGGACTGAGTGCCAGAAAAAGAACCAAGAGCCTGAATTTGGAATGTCTGTCACAGCCCCAGCACCTGCAAACAAATCTCTGGGAGCAGAGCACGGGCAGTTGGGCTGGTGACAGCAGCGGTGAGAGTGCAGGTGGACACGAGGCTGCTGGATTTGAGTGCTGCCACCTTTTTGCCATCACTCCCTGGACTGCTGCCTCTCCAGAACTCAGGGAAGAATAAGGAGAAAACGTATGGAGAGAAAAAATAAGCTGAGAAATGGTGAATACTGAAGCTCTGCCCCTTTTATCTGAGTTTTACCATGCTCCCATGCCTGGGGACATCCCTCTCAGGGCCTCTGTCCAGCTCTCAGCCTGTGGGAGCCCTCAGTAATCCCTCCCCTTCTGTCAGAGGGAAAAGGGGACATTCCCTGAAAGGAGCAGAGGAACTGGAGGCAGAAGGGATGTGAGCAGAGCCCCGAGTGCTGTGGCTGTGCTGTGACAGGCACAGGCACTGCCACGGAACCAGAGGAGGCAGGAGGGGAGTTCTGGGCCGGGAGTACAGAGATGCTTTAAAGCCAAGGCAGAAAGTCAATACCTACCCAGTGTTCCAATGGGCTGACTGAAAATACTCTGTCTTCCAAGGCTTGGGAGCTTGGAGGCAGGTTCATGGCAGCCGAGAAGGGCCAGGAACACCTGTCCTATCCTTACTGCAGGCTTACTGAACAGTGCCGCTTCCAAAAATCCCTCTGCAACATTCCCTTCGCTTGTCAGCTGCTGGGCTGAGTTACAGGCTCTGCTCGCCAGCCCTGAAGCAAAATACACTCGATCTCTCAGGGCAGAGATGAACCTCAAACCACATCTTTCTGAAGACTGAGAAGGTGAAGGAACGAGGCCATCCAATTCAACAGAGCAGGAGCATTTCTGCTCCCCTCCCTCTGCAAGCAGCCGCTCTGGAACAGCAGCAGCTCTGGAGCACAGGGATGTCCCTCCTCCAGTGACAAACCTACTTACCAAGGTGTCATGCAGCCCTGGAGCACAGGGATGTCCCTCCTCCAGTGACAAACCTACTTACCAAGGTGTCATTGACAGACCCTCCACATCTGCAGAACGGCAAGGTGGAACCATTCCTTACCCACCCATAAGAGTTACCATCCACGGGGTGATAACCACGGCAAGTTAATCTGGCACCCCGGGGGGAAATCCCCACACGAGAAGGGAATGCCCTTCCCAGGGAAAGAGGGAGAAAACTCCTTCACCACCACCACCAAATCGCTCACCATCCAGTGTGGTGTCACCACGGAAGCATCAGAAACCTGGAATTTGTGGACAAAATACTGGAATTCAGGTGTTCAGAATGCCAGCCCCTGTCCTCAGCTCAGCCCTGCCCCACAGCAGTTATTTTGGCAATGCCCAAAGGGAACAAGGCCAACTGACTGCACCCTCAGGACTGGAGAGATTCAGCACAATGGTGCAAACTTGCCACGTATCTTAAACCTGTTCTTCTGGTGCCTCTAAAGCATTGGGTCTGTGCTACCTTAACTCTTGATTTGAGGAATTTGGGAACTTCAGTAGAGATATATTGATGTTTTGGAATATCCTAAGTCCCCTTTATGAACTCATATAGCACAATCTTAACTTTATGAGTTGTTTTCATCATCTACCTAAACCATTAAAATGGCTGCTCTGTGTATTCATGAATGTCCAGGCCACCTGGTATTCCTCAAAATGTTATTTTTCATTTAAAAATAATCTGAAAGGTGCCTTTGAAACAGCATCATCTCTGCATAGGTGAAATGCTACTGAAAAAAGAAATTAAAAACATCCACACACAATGAATTTTGCAAGAAATCATGAGGAGAGAGGGTTTCAAAACAGAAATCATGGGCCAAATGCATAAATAAATGTTTGCCATTACCAAGGCATCTAACACAGGTGTATGGCAAGCAAAAAGTCAGCGAAGCCTAAATGCCCCCCACCCCGTTAATAATCTGCACTAAAGTCTTTAAATTCTTCCCCAGGGGGATGGGGGCAGCCAGAGCGGGGTCGCTGCTCTCTGAGCTCGGGGGCTCCAGGCTCTGCTTCCCAACTCTCAGCCAAAGCAGGACCTGAGTTAAAGTGCAGCCACAGCTCTGGGGCGTTCGTGCTGATGCAACATCCCCCATTTCCTCACTGCGTGCGGAAGCCAAAGCAAACGTGGAGGATGAGCATTAATATTTCAAGACCCAAAGAGAGGCACAACAACATCCCAAACGAGCAAGTCAACGCTGCTCTCAAGGAACCATTCACTCTGTCCCACCCCCAATCACTCTTTCCATATGGAGTTGCTATGGTGATGATAATTATTCTTGATCAGCAGGATACAGTAATTATTGCAATAAAAATCACATAAAGCTTGTCACTACATGTGTGAGACAGGGATTGTCTCTTCAATTATGCACCTTTCCTTGCCCTCCCCCTCCCTTTAAGGTAGGGTGTTGGGTTTTTTTTTGTAGCAATTATGTAGTAAAAGATAAGAAATTCAATTATTTCTTGCTAATATCAACTTTGCAAGAGATGATGGCAGTTGCCAGCAGCTGTTTGGAAGATCCCAATCAGGCAGTTTCTGATTATTTCCACAACAAAGGAGGTAAACAGGATTTGAGGATTTACTGCAAATATTAAATGGCTTAGTATTTCAAAACACATTCTGGAGAGTTTTGAGTAGTGGTCTAAAGGTTTGCAAGCACTGGAGTCCCTCATTCTCCTGTTTGATGTTTATTTCACAGATCTGAAGCTCAGCAGAGGAGTCCCCACGGCTCCAGTTCACATCCTGGCTGCAGATTCCTGCAGGTGCTCGTGGGCAGGACGGGGCCAACGCAGCAGAGCCCTGGCTCTAGAGCAGCGCAGAGCATCCCAGCTCGGTGCTGTGGCTCTCACCTGAGCAGCTCTAAGGCAACTTAAGCTCTAGGACTTGTTTACCCCCTATTTGTCATTTTAATTGGTTGACCTTCATTTTCAAAGCAGTTGCAAACATGCTGTGACTGATGGAGAGAGTAACATGATATCAATATTCTGAAGGCATCCATCATGAACTCTAATCTTAGATATAACTGTACATTGAAGCCTTTCTAGAAATCAATCTCCTCCTTTGTGTGCCCAAGCGCACATAAGAACACACACATTCAGACAAAACCACTTTGCTTTAGGACATCTCCTGTACATTGAGCTGGGAGAACCACCTGAGTCATTCCTGACTGGCTTTTGGGCATTTGATGCTTTGGGTATTGCTCACAAACTGTGCCAGACACAATGCCCAAACGTTTCCATCTCCCCTGAGCCCATAAACAGTGTCCCTTTCATGGATCAGGCAGAATCCATCGAAATTGCATTTTACAGTATCTTATTTCATCTCTACATTTTGTAACTGCTTCGAAAGAAGCAGGAGGAAAACAGTATCACAGAGTATTTTCAGCGGGTCACAGGTTGGACAATAGCACAGCAGAAATCAATCAGCATTTCAGTAATGCAAATGTTTTAAAGAGCACACCAAGTTGTTTATGCGAGTTTAAGATCTGCTGAACCAACAGGTTTTGAAGCACTGCCTTAGGAAGGTAACTGGGGTTTTTTTAGTACCTATATGACACAATCTTTTGTTATACTCCTCTATGACATAATGTTCTGTAGTCATTAATATGGGACTAATCTCACAGGCATCTCATCTGCCCTCAATGGAACGGGAGCGGGGCCAAACTCTTAAGTATGCAAAAATCCAAGAAAAAGATTTATCTGTCTATCAGCATGTATTCATTACACTTAAATTGTTATTTGCTCACTATCAGCGTAAGCAGCGCTTCACAATGTGTAGAAATCAGAGGGCCTCTATCAAAAGGCACAGTAGGTTTAGGGGAAAACAAGAATTCTGCCTCCCTCGAGCCGAGGCAAGACTGAGAAGCTGCAGAGCAGGGTCTGTGCAGGGAACACAACCATCCCTTTGCCATGTTATAGGAGACAACAGAACGGGAAGATGGCAAATTACCTCTAATGCCTTTGGCAGGTCTGTCTGGTTCGTGCATTCAGCCAGTTGTAATTTTAAATTGTCTTAATTGCAAGTCTCAAAGCAATAGAAACTGGTATTTTAGACATGGATCCTGGAACCAGAATTCAGGTTCTACTGCCCACTGACCGTGGGCTTTCTCTGTGAACTTGGGCATATCGTTCAGCCTTAAATTTAATGTCCAATAATTCAAAAGTTTTCAATTTCAGGAGGATTTAACAAAACCCCAGATCTTAGTGCTGGCACCCAACTGTCAAGAGAAATCAGGTCTATGTCCTTGCATATCACACATCTTAAACATAGGAACCACCATAAAATTCTTCAGAAAATACTTTGGAAACACTTAACACAGAGGGCCTCACAGCATGAATTCAGCATCACCTGAACCATCAGAGCTTTGTCTTTTGGGCAGGCTGACCACCAGGAGCTTCTGCTGAGCCTCCAAATGACAGTTCCCAGTTCCTTACCTAAACCTGAACTCACACATACAGCGTGTTTCTAGATTAAGCAAACATCACCTCAAGCTGAAGCCTTCCCATCACTTTGCTGTTTGTTGCCATCTCAAATTATTCTCTGAATGTGCTGACAGTCTCATTCATGAAAACCAATGCTTTTCTTGGCAAAGAAATCTACAGAACTTCTGCACACTCACACGTGGGATGCCCTACACGCCATGCCCTAGGACTCACTGGCCAGGTCATTAACAGCTGTTTGGCCAACACGTTGGTATTTTTTTCTTCCTAAGAATTCCCAGTTTTTCATCCAGCACAGCACGCAGGAGGCGATCAGTGCTTTCCTGTCCATGTGAGGTATGCAGACCTCTCTGCCCCACAGGACAATGTTTCACTTGTTCCCCTTCCCAAGGGCATGGCTGGAAGATGCTCCGGCCCCAAGGAGATCAAAGACCTGCCAGGACGGGCTGGACAAGCATTTCCCTTTCATCTGAATATATTGTTTGTGACTCTGTGCCATTCCTAAAGGTGAAGAAGGGTTCTAATCATTGCAGGAAGAGCCCTTGGAGATGACAGCAAGAGAAAAGGGAAGATTAAGGATTGCTTATAAACACCGGGGGAACAGCAGGTTACATGTCTGGAGTAAACTGCATTTGTTGATTTTAATTAAACAGCAACAAAGAGTTAGAAATTCATGCAATGCATAAAAGAAATAATCATTAAGCATTGGTTCTTTATAATGGGACAGGGGCTGCTTTACTCCCAGGATATGTATTATATTGTAAGGTGTGCATCTTGTAATATTTTGCATTTCCAAGAATTTACACTGCACTACAATAAAAAGGACTTAAATTATTTTCATTACACCCAATAATGTTGCAGAGAATCACTAGATTCATAAAGCAAAGCAGTTCTGTGTTCTCATAAATCACACAGAGAAACTGAAAACAAGACAGAGCTTTCTAAACTGCACAAAAAACCCCCAGACCACAGAATTTTAAGTTTCTTCTTGCACAGCTTTTTCTTTTAGTTCAGCCATCCATTTCTAGAACAGTGAACTGAAATTTATCCAAATTTCACGTTGTTGTTGTCATCTCTCATAACAAAGCAGACCAAAATCCATCCACGACCCTTTTGCTGTAAGGATGAGCCCATTATCCCTAGAAGGAATCTGATAAGTTTTCTGTAATTCAGCCAAAAGGAATAAAGATTTTTAAGTTTTATTTTTCATTTCTAATTTTCCCCACTGTGGCAGCACTGAAGGAAGAGCCAGTGAGGAGCAGACCCCAGTCAGGGCTGGGTAAAACTGCTGACAACAGGCTCAGGCACAGCTGGAGTGAGAGGATCCAAGGATCCAGGAGCCTGATCCAAGCCCTGCCCCTGCAGTTCCCATTTCTGACCCCCAGGTAAGCGACTGCAGAGGGCTGTGACATCACACATTGTCAGGACTGAAATATGTTTGACATCCAAGAATTCCAGCTCGTTCAGATCCACCGAGTGGTTCAGATGCTGGATGAGGGCCGAGGGCTGCTGTGCTTGACCTCCCGGAAAGGAAAGAGGCAGAATCCTGGTGGCTGCCCAGGTCCCCTGAGCCCCTCCCAGGGTGACTCTGTGCCAGCAGCCCCGAGCCACAGGCTGCTCTCCACTGCTGCTGCTACAGGAGCTCCACAGTGAATCATCAGTGAAACATGTTGGGCCTCGAGAGGCAGATGGACCCGCTCTGCGCAGAGGAGCTGCGCCGTGTTTCCGTCCTGCTCTATTCTAGTAGTAATATTTTCACTAAAGCAGAAGGAAAATAAGCAGTGTTAAGTGCAAGTATCTCCTGTATAAATATTTATCTAAGGAAGAAAAAGTGTCCTTGTGTGCAACCACAGGTGCACAGACAAACACTTCAACACCAAATTCCATCAAATAGCCTTTGGACAAGTAGCTGAGCAGTGTTTGGACAGATGGCCAGTTCTTCTATAAATGCTTCATTTTACTTCCATTGTTTTATTCAGGGCAGGGTGCTGCACTGGAAAAAATATTCTATAGCACCCTTTTCATTTAATAGTTTCCACAAATTGCACAAATCAGAGTTTACCACAGTCCATGAATAAACTGCAGGGTCACGAAAACCTTGAAGGCACTTGTCTTTGCACGGCATACCCAGAGTGCTGAGCACAGGCTGGGGGAGTCCTGCCTGCAGAGAAGCAACTGGGAAAATTGAAAGCCTGGAGGGTCCCAAACTGAAAGACTAAAGAGAGTCCCATAAAAGCTGAGAGAGACATATTAAAAAAAAAAAAAAAAAAAAAAAAAAAAAGAGNAAAGAGAGAGAGAAAAAAAAAGAAATTAAAAAAAAGAGCTTCAGTGAAAAGTGTCTGAAATCTGAAATAGAGGAAGAATTCTTTCAACTCCTGCAGCTAGCTGAGGCAAGTTCCTTGGTATTTCTTACCTGGGAAGTTTCTTCCCTTTGGCTATACAGCAACTCTTGCCTACAAGAGAGGAGAAAGCTGATAACCAGGATTAGGGGAACTGGCCTAGATGAAGAACTGACTTGAACCTCTGCCCAAGGTTTGAACCCAAGGCTTGCTCTCAAAATCAGTTATTAGGAGATGTTTTTCCCCCTTTCCTTTTCTCCTTGCTTCCCCTTGTCTGAAATCTCTTCTTTTCCACTCTGGGTGAAATCAGATGTTTTAGGATATTGCATGCCAGAGAACCTTTTCCTTCTGACAGTCCTGTAACCCTTGTAGCTCCTTTCCAGTGTCACTATTTTCCAGATTTGGGCAGACATGGGAGTGTGGAAGCTGTCCCTGTGTGACACCCTCACGCTGCCCTTCCCACAGCCTGGGCAGCCAGCAGCACCTCGTGTGCTGGACTGTGGCACTCCCAGGGCTCTGAATCCTGAAACCTCTGAAGGAATGCTGGTGTTCACAGATCCTTTAAATGATGATATGCTTCATCCAAAAATTTGAATTAGTCTGATATTTTTAGGGGCTTCTGCAGCCACAACATTGTCTGGCTTGGATGGAGAGGACATACCCACGTAATGGCATGGAGCTCTTGCACATTTGAGAGCTTTCCTGGAAGCACTTCATCAAGTACTTAGTCCAGGCACTGCTGAGAGCCACCAAAATCACGAGCTGAATGCAGTTTCAGAATATTCTCTTCTAAAGCTGCACTCGGTGTATTCTGAGAAGAGAAAAACTTTTTTAGTACTTGAACATATGCTTAGAGAGATCTATAAAGCTGCTAGTCAAGCATCAAATGTCTCTCTGCAGACAGTCTCTTTTCTAAAGCCAAGGGGATGGTATCAATAAAAAGAAAAAAAAGAAGCCCTTCAATGCAGTAGTCATTCCTGCTCCATCATTCTTTAAATATTTAGCCAATTTAGAAGAAAGACAAGATCAAAATGCAGGATAATCGATGTAAGCTAACACAGGGCCTAAATTTTATCTGCCTTTCCTTATTTCTCTTCCAAAATATCAGAAGATGATGAAATATGATTTTAAAATGGGCATAGTTAATACACCCTTGAATGAACAATAAACAGCTGAAACAAGCTCCTGAGCCCATTCTTTTTAAGTGCCTAATGTGTAATCTTAGTAACACTTAACGTTCATTTGAATATGAAAAGGCTTCAGGCTGGAGGTGCTAATAAGAACACCCCACACTTCAGCTTTAAACAGACATGGCAATTTGTATTTCAATAAGGGGAAAAAAAAATCACTGCTCAGTCTTGAGGAAAGAAATACCTCCACTCCTACACTGTATCCATTTACAGTACTTACAGGCACACGTTTTAGCATCACTAATGCAAACCCAGCGTCAGGGAGACAATTTAAATTGCCCTTCACAAGGCAGAAAAAGGAACATATCATTAGCATGACATCTCCACTCCTCTGAAATGCATGAAAGGCTGGTTGTGCTGCATAAAGGTACAGGTAGGTGTAAATGAAAAAATGCATTCTTTGCTTGGTGATAAGGAAAATGTGGAAACAGAAATGCCAGGGTGACAGACTGTCTTCTGCTTTTTCTCACTCTGCAGATCTGACAGCTTCACAGTGAAGCTACATTATAATAAGGTTGGAATCCTTTACCTATTGGGAATGTAGGACTCGTGTTTGCTGGTGCTTTAATAAGGAAAAAATAAAAACCCAACTCATCGCCAGCACCGTGTCTTGTTCTCTCATTTCTTGTGAGCCTCATCACCATTTTCTGTCTTGTCAAAGTGAATTTTAATTGCTGCAGGATGATATGTTTCTCAATGCCACCTTTTTTTGGAGCCAGGTCTAACTTCAGTTCCTGTACACAGAAGCATGTTCCGTAAGAAACCTGGAATAAGTCTTGAAAGCAAAATCCTCAAGAAAATTTCGTTTTAGCTGTCCTGATTTTTTATGTGGTTAAACAATTGCCTGAGTTGTCATAGAAGTCAGAAAGAAATAATTTTTTTATGAACTACTTCTCTCACTTCTAACTCATCAAACCGAGTTTAAGTGACAAATAGTTACTTCTAAGAGCATATTAGCAAAGCTGTCCCAGAAAAATCATGTTCCTGTGTATAGATGAACATTTGTCTTATATATCAGAACTTCTCAGTAGAAGATACTGGAAAGCTGGGGGGGAAGTCCAAAGCATAAATTGGAATGAAGAAATCAGCATTACTCATGTTCTCGTGACAGAACAGAATTGATCTGTCTGAGCTGTTTTAGATTTGATCACTGTGGATTCAGGGCACATTTTTGCTGAGGCTGCTTGAGGAAGTCACACATTCCATGGGTGTTCTTCGGGAAAGAGGATAACATTTGCTGCATGGAAATTAGTGCAGGCTGTTATGGGAACACCTTAAGCAATTTCATGGAAAACCTCAGGAGCTGCCAAGCCAAGTTTTAGGCTACAAAGGGGAATGATAAAGATAAGTAGTTCTGAAAATATGTGGTGGAAATAAAAAGCTGCACAATAAACCCTGAACTTCTCTCTGTGAGGTAAAATAAGGAAAAATTAAAGCTTATAAATAAATCTAATATTAGGCTTTCTGATATAAATTTCCTGCAGTACCCAAGCTGCTAAAATCTTCCCTCTCTTCCTCATACACACACACTGATTTCATCAGCCTCACAAACCTGGCTGAGATAGAAGACTGCTGTTGCTTCTCTTTTTTTTTTTTTTTTTTTTTTTTTTTTTTTTTTTTTTTTTTTGTGAGCTTTTTTCCCCTGCGACTTTTATGCTTTTGCCACTGTTCAAAAATATCTTCTAAAACCTGATGTAATAAAGACAGAATTACATCCCTGGGCCCTCAGGAAGATCAATAAGTAAGTTAATTTCCTGAGTGGCCATAGAGCTCCTGGTTTGTAAGAGAGCAAAAAGGACTAAAGGACACAGAAATATGGGCCCAGAGACAGCTCCAGCCGCGATCCTGGCTCCCTGCAGATTCAGACACCTGCGACGTTCCTGCTTTGCTCTCTCCTCCCTTTGCACCAGGACACATCCCCAGCTCTCAGAAGTGAGGAGCAAATGTGCCATTCCTGGGGCAGCATCCCTGGGGCCCCACAGCAGGGAAGGGAGGGACACAGGGAGAAGGGCAGCGAGTGAGGAGGGGATGTCTGGGAGGGTTTGCCTCCAGCCTGCCTTTGGCACAGGAGCAACACAACCTGCCCTGGCCACACAGCAGCCACAGCCCTCCTGTTCCCTGGCTGCTGCTGCCCCATGGATGCTGGTTTTCACTCCCAGGAATAACAGGCCATGGAGCAAACAAAACCGATCACAGGGAAGGGGGAAATCCCTGTGTGAGCAGTCACTGCGCTGTCCTCATTCCAGACACAGACAGGTGCACACAGGGATAGTAAAGGGGAAGACTTCTAAATCCTTTTGATGAAGAGAATCCCATCCCTGCAAAACCAGCTCCTCTATTCCCTCCTCAGCCCAGAGCCTGCTTATGCAACCCTAAGATGACAAACTGGAGCTGGATTAACGACAAACCCCAAAGCAGCACAGCTCAGATTGCTGTGGAAACTCATCCACTCAGTGATTACTCCCCAGTTTATAGTCAAAGGTCTCATTTGAGCAGATCTTAACCCATTTTGAATGCACAAATTTCTTCCACTGTTCCAGTTTAACCCAGGAACACCCAGCCCAAACCAAACTGGTGTTGCCTGCTAGATGCAACACCAGTCCCCCCAGACTGGCACCCTGGGCCCTGCAGCAAGAAAGGGGCTCTGGGGAGAGGGAAGTGTTAGAAAAGTGAAGTGACTCAATCTCATGGCTGCTGGAAATTACAAAGGTTCGTTTTTCCTGCACTGCAGTCCCTAAAACCGGATACCTGGACAAAGGCTTCACGTGGTTTGCACAGCACTGAGAACCAACAGGACAGATGCTGGCATGGACAAGTGGAAGGGTCCTGTCTCTTGATAGTTACTGCACCTCGAGTCTCACCAAAACCCAGTTCTAACTTGAGGGCTGTCTGGAGCAGTCATTTAATCAGATTTGTCTGTGGGAGGGCTCTAGAAATTGGCACCTGTGAACGCTTCCAGGAGAGAACGAATGAGTGCTGGAAAACCATCATGCTACATTTAAGGTAACACAGCTTCTGCACTGTGGCCCGCGTTTTCAGTTAGCTGGGTTCAAATGCAGTGTATCAAAAGCTCTAGGAGCACTCAAATCCACTTTAATGGGCCTTTGGTATAAAGGGTAACATGTATAAGCTTTCCTAAGCAGCCTAAAAAAAAAAAGTTTACATTAAAAGATGTAACAGATACACAACTATGCTCAAATATTTTTATTTGTCTAACATAAGGAATAAAACAAGTTACAGCAAAGCATGAAATCTGATGAGGATTCTACCTTAAGGAAAAAAAAATTGTCTTTTATAATAACAAATAGTTGGAACCAGCACATTGCTTTCGCGACATTGTTCCCTTCAAGACAAGTCCAAACTGTTCAACATTATGAAAACTCTGCCTATTGCTTTGTACCAGAAAATTTATTACCCCCAAATCATTTACAACAGACAGCATGCATTCCAAAACTGATTTGTTACTTTAGGCCACAACAACTCACTTTCAAAGCTTAAAGAATCCATTATACTGTGCAAAGGAAAGCCCATGAACAAGACACGTCTTAGGGACAGCTTCAGATGGAATTCCATTAAAAAGTTTGGATGGAGGAAGCCTGCAAACACAGCCAAACAATTCATTGGAAGCGTTCTGGGCACCGTGGACTGGGGCGTAAAAGATTGAATACGATTTTTATTCCATAAAGTGTGCGAGCATTTGTCACAATTTCAGCAACCTGCTTGGTTGGTTGGGAGAAGGAAGTGAGCCAGTTAGGGAAGTGAAATATGATTAACACAGGAACTCTGCTCTTTGGGAGATGTCATTACCTGCTGACACAGAACGTGCCATTTGTTTCACTTTGGTGCAGCACAAAACACAATGTGTGTGTTCAGCACTCCTCTGCTCCTCTCGTTCTGTTATAAGCCACAACAGGCACTTGGGCCAGTTTGATTTATTTGGTTGAAATGCCTCAGACACTTTCCAGCTATGGAGGCCACTGAAATTTAACAACCGCTGGTCTTGGAGTTTTCCTGAGAGCAGAGGGAGTGTTACACCTCAGGAGGCAAAGAGCTCACAGAGAGCAGCCCCACAGAACCTGACCCCACAAACAGAGCTCTGTGTGAAGGGGCCCCAGGGGGTGGGAGCAGCCCCAGTGCTTGGGGCACGGGGCACTGAACCGATGGCACAGAGGGGACACAGGGCCTCGGGTGTCTGACTGCGCCGTGGCACCAGGCTGCACATCTGCATCCAAAGATCAAAGAACTTAGCAAGCAAAGCTTAGAAAGGTACCTCCACACTTGATTTACAACCTCTTTAATCACAAGGGACAATTCTCAGGATTTTTTTTTTTTTTAAATCACTGCAAATTCACATCATTAAGAGTCTTTTTCTAGTAAGTTATCACAAAATTTGAAAAGTGACATAGAAACAGCACCTAGAAGTGATAGGCGTTCGGTTAGCATTAGAAAGTCTGTATTTCTTTGAACTGAGGCATACCGAGCAGCTCAACCAGGGCTTTAAATTGTAATTCTATATGACCAAAATACAGGAAACTGCTTTGAAAAGAAAACAAAACCCTACAGCACCAATGTGAGTGACTGGCTGTGGGTGCTCAGCTGTCCCTGGGGCTTGCCCAGAGCAGGAGGAACTGAGTTTTTTGCAGGTGACAGTGCTGTTCTGAGCTTAACGCGTGGTGTTTGCAACCTGACTCTTAATTCAAAGCCATGGGACAAAGGAGCCCCAGCATCCCTGAGCCCCGCTGGGTGCTCTCAGAAGCTTCTCATAACCTGCTCAGGGACTGGGCAAGCTACAAACAGGGTCCCTTTATCCACTGCCTCTCTCCCTGGAGTCATGTTCTAGTGGTCTATCTCATAATCACTGCTGCTGGAAATTGATTATTTTTATTTTTAAAGCTGTCAGACATCTGTTCTTCCTTTAACCTAAACAACTCTTCTCTCTCTCTCTCTTTTTGATCCCACACCTATTTTGCTTTTCAGTTCACTCTTGAAATATTGACTGTAAAAGTCCAAACTGGCCAAAACCAATCCAAGCTATTCTGAGCACACTGCTGCAGAAGGAAGCATAGAGTAGAAAAAGAGCACCATTATCTACTGTTCAAATGATTTCCAAAGCTACCATTTAAGACGTGGGTTTTCTGTGATCTTTATCCAAGAAAACTCACCAGTGACCTTAACGAGAGCTCTTTAAGCACACACACCACAGCAGCGACTGATCAGGGGATTTTATAACACAGAACCAGCTACAGGTGAGCAGGTACAGTCAGTAACAGCCAGAGGGGCTCCTCAACAAGCTCGAATTCAGCTGCTCTGTCTTTCCTACAGTAATGTTACACCTGAGTGAAGATAACACATCCCAAAGCATGCGTCTGGTTTGCTCATATTAACACACTGACAGGCTGGGAGAGCTGGGGGTGCTCACCTGGAGAGGGGAAGGCTCCAGGGAGAGCTCCGAGCCCCTTGCAGGGCCTAAAGGGGCTCCAGGAGAGCTGGAGAGGGACTGGGGACAAGGAATGGAGGGACAGGACACAGGGAATGGCTTCCACTGCCAGAGGGCAGGGATGGATGGGATATTGGGAAGGAATTGTTCCCTGGGAGGGTGGGGAGGACTGGAAGAGGTTTCCCAGAGCAGCTGTGGCTGCCCCTGGATCCCTGGCAGTGCCCAAGGCCAGGCTGGACATTGGGGCTGGGAGCAGCCTGGGACAGTGGGAGGTGTCCCTGCCCATGGCAGGGCTGGGATGGGATGATCTTTACGGTCCCTTCCACTCCAAACCATTCTGGGATTGGTACTTTGGCATCTGGGTCCGCTGGCCATGTGTACGTTCTAAAATCCACGGCTAAAGCGAGCTCTGAGGCGTAAGCCGGGTTAGAAAGCAGGCCCAGCGCAGGCCCAGCGCAGGCCCAGCGCACAGACCGCCTGCGCCCCGAGCGCCCAACCGCGGCGGCTCGGGCACACGCTGCCGCACACAACGCCGCCCCGAAGCACCCAAACCCGGCCTAGGGCACAGCCCCGCTGCAGCCTGCCAGCCGGTCTCTGCCTCAAAACCCCCGTGAGGTCAGGTGAGGAAAATGCAACACCGCTTCCAATGGAAACACCGCTTCCAGCCCCTGCCTGCAGCTTGTAGTGTCAAGCGTTCCACACGCCCCTTGGCAAGCGCAGAGTCCCCGCACCGCGTTCCCAGTTCCAAAAGCAGCCAGGTCCCCAGGGCTTTCTGGCTTTTCTGGAAGCAGCAGCTTGCTGGAGGGAAGGTGGGATCAGCACCACACAGTGCGGCAGCACGGGGATCACTCGACAGCCTTTGTTGCACCAAAGCCCTGCTCAAGGCAGGTGTTGAAAACATGGGTTAAAAGGTGAACTTTTAAAGTCCTGAAGGGTTTTTTTTTTTCCCCGCCCTGGTTTTTCTTCACACTTCTGGCCACTTAGTACTGTAGCTGAATAGTGAAATCAAGCAGTTTTGATTTTTACTGTGTTGGAAAAGTTATTTAATCAGACAAATGAAAAACATTTGTAGTCATCACAGTCAGCTCTGGGTACCAGAAGCTCTTGACAGCTGGCTCTCCTGGCCCTCTGTGATAGTTTGGGGCCACATTCTCATTAAAAACAGATGCACAAAACAAAACTTCCAACTGCGTGTACACGTAAGCACCCTGGTAGCAGAAGAGACCCATTTAGAGGATGCTGAAATATAATTACATCATATATCCATTAGAGGGATGGTCCCTGCAGCTCCCAGAGAACTTGGCAGAGCATTAAAAGCCCGTCAAGGTTGACCACACAATAACTGAAGGGGAGGAAGAAAAAAACACTTCAAACCACAGAAAAAGCCCGAGAAAGGATTTCTGGAGTGCTTTTGCATTTTTCTTTGATCTAAAATAGAAATAGTCTTCTGGAAATGCACCTCAGACATACCAGTGAGAGAGTACCCAGCACACCTCCACCACCACTTTGCTAACTCCCAAAACCCAGAGGGCTTCTCAGCAGAATCCTTTCCTCTCCAAGGACATCCCCATGTCCTATCCCCATCTCCAAGGACATCCCCGTGTCCTATCCCCAAGGACACCTTTCACCGCAACGTGGGAGACAAAGGTTCAAACTCGAAGAGTGGAAAAGTTCTGCAGAGCTGCTACTGAAAACTTTTCCAAGTAAGTCCCAACTGAGCATCCATCTTTCTTCATTTTAAATCTGCAGGTTGTTTCCAACTCCTGTTTGGAGCAGTTTTTAGGGGATAGAAAAAAAAATGTATTTTTGTTTGGTTTTAGAACCACAGACTGGTTTGGGTTGGAAGGGGGCTTGAAGCTCATCTCATTCCTACCCCTGCCACAGGCAGGGAACCTTCCACTAGCCCAGGTTACTCAGAGCCCTGTTCAACCTGGCCTTGACATTTCATTGCAATGTAATAAATACAGATTTTTATCAACTCACATCCAGCCTGAGAGATTGTATCAGTAAATAAAACCTTCCTTGCTTTCCTCTTCCAGTTCCCACCTCTCCAGTCCAATTTTAGAAACCTGAGCTCAGATTTGGAAACCGAGTTTGACTTTTCCTACGAGGACGCTGGTAGTGTCTTGTTCCAGCTTGTTAAGAGAAGCTCCTCACTTCTCCAACTCTATCCCTACTTACAGGTTTGCAGATCCATGCAGTCCCTTTGCAGTGGTCTCTGTTCACAGGGCAGGCTTGTTGGTTCTTGAAATTAATGGGCTCATTTGTGAGTCAAGTCCCCCTTTTCCTCAGGAGGGTGTCCTGATTTCTGCTTGGAGAGATTGCTTTCTGCGTTCCTCAATTCCATCCCTCTTCTGGGACCAGCAGTTTATGTGGGGAGAATAGACAGAGAGCAGAGAAAGTCCAAACCTAGAGCTACCTGACACTTAGGTGTTCCAGAGAGAGGTTTTTGGTTTGATTTCCTGCATGGGGGTGTGAGCTGGGTTAGGCTTGGGACTTAGAATTCATTAAATGGATCATGGCTCTCATGCTGGAAAGCCAAGCCTTTCTGCTCAGGTTTGGGTGGTGTTGGTCTGCATTCTTCAGCTGCCTCAGAACAAAATAGGTCCACCCCGGCCTGGGCTCCAGCTTGCACTTTGTGCTTTAACCAAGGCTTGTTCTGAGCCTTGATCCCCAGGTTTGATTCTGAGAATACTCTGACACCTTTTTCAACCCTTAAGGCTCTGCACTGAACTTGAATAGATTTGATTTTCTAATCCCCTCTATTGATCTCTAGGCATGTTTTTGAAATGTTAAATGACTGAAATCCTTCATTTGGAACAAAGGAGCTGGCACGGGGCCTTCTCCCAGCACAACCAAGCTGTGGCAGACACAGAGGAGACTGGGAGAAAGCTGCAAGGGCTGTGTCAGCTCCACGGACTGAAAATGATGTCTCAGTTGCAGTGTCTGCCAGCCGAAGGTGATGACAGCCAGAGGCACTTGCAGCTGAGGCTTAGGGCTGTTTAACAAGTCACCCAGGCTCCTCAGCAAGGACCTCCAGGGATGGGAAGTGGGAGACAGGCCTATGCTAAGGAACATTTATTTTGCTGCATCTTCTTGCCTGAAAAGCATTTATGAAATCAAGTAGTGCTGTCAGTCACTGGGAGTTTTGTGTGTGCAGACAGCAACCCTCAGAAGAACAAAAGTTCTTAAAGAATTCAAAACCAGCTTTGAAATGTTAATGGATGCTTTGCCATAAGCATCAGAGGGAAAAGGGCTGGATCCTGAACGTGTCATAGCTGTACATGACACAATTAAGCAATTTTGTTTCTATCCCTTGGTTTTACATTTTGTTTCCTTATATTATTTACTTAGAGCTGCCAATTCCAGCCCTATCCAGAACTTAGTGAATTCAACTTTTCCTAAAAAGGCAGCATCTCCAAAAAATATGCATTAAAAAAAAGTTTGTATTAGAACTGAAGTCAATTGGTATTACAGGGAGATGAGGGAGAAAGTGAAACAAGCAAACAAAATGATGGAAACGGGGTCAGATCAGCCTTTGGACCCAGGCACAGTGACACAGAACCAGTTCCACGGCATGGCAAATGCAGTGTGAGCACTGACACTGTGACTTTCTGGCTCCCCCTTCTGCTTACTGTCAAATGAATATCGATCTCTTAGATGAAACAGAAAAACTCTTATTTAACCGTGTGCCTTTCACAGCTAAAAACATTGCCTGAAGCATCGTGGTGTCCCGATCCCATCGTGTTCCAGATCTGCACTTCTGCTTCGCCTCAGAGATTCACTCAGCTCTCATGCAAATAGTCAAAAGGTGAGAAAGATGAACATTTTAAGTAGGTAATTGTGCAAGAGTGGGTGTAGGGACAGAGCAGGAAAACCCACCAGGTAAAGGCTGCCGTGCTCACACTCATCACACATTGCTTCAGGGATAATCATTTTGCACACTTTGATAATGCCAGAGCAATCCTATCTTACCCGTTTATATCAGTATTTTAATCTCCTTGCACTCCAAACATGTAAACTTGCCTTAATGTGCCAGCTGCAGAGCGAGTCAGCCAGGCAGAATACTGCCAGCCACAACTCAGCCAAGTTCTGAGCCTGAGCAATGCAGGAATCTCACCCTCTATTTGGGACCCTGCTCTAGCAAAACCTCCATCAAAAATGCCAAAGCCAGCTCTGCTTTAGAACCACAATCCATTTCCATCCATTTCCCTCCCACCCTCACTTTCGAAAATCCAGAGGTGAGCTTTGGTTGTGCTACCAACACACTGACAGCAATTTAATGTAATTCAATAAAGCTCTCCTGTTTTATTGCAAACCAGTGTGTTCTACATGCAGGCACTATTGCTTTATGGATTGAGCTGCTTTTGATGTCCTCTTTGATCAGATGTGCTCCTGAACTTCAGTGGAGCCGTTTCAGAGCAGCACCTGCCCGGGTGACATCAGAACCAACATATTCACATGTTTTTAACTTGAGCATTGACTGAGAGTATTCGTTCCCAACTGCAACAACTGCAAATGAGCAGACAAACGACCTCCTAAAAATAGGCAGAGTGCAGCATTAGCAGCACATCCTGCCCACCTACTGCATTTTTTCTTGTTAAAAATGGATGAAGTACAAAACTCAGCCACTACAGTGTAGGACAAAATAAGAGCCAGCCCCTGTCCTGAGAGCTGGTGTCCAGAACCTCCCACAAGCAGCACCTGGGGACGTTGTTTGTGTGCTCCCTTTCCCTGGCATAGGAAGGCATGTTAGAGAAGATTCCACTGACAGACAGAGAGATTAAATACCTACACAGAGCACAGGACTGGTAGAACAAGGAAGAGAACCACATTTTGTTACTGTGTTCCAGTATCAGCCCTGTGATCTCCTAAGGAGTGACACAGCCAGTGTCACCCAGCAGTGACAGCTGTGGGCTGAACTGTTCTCTATGGACACACCTGCCTTTCCCTGGCTTTCAAAAGAGGATCTTGGTCATGGTTCCATGGGCACTCCATACCACAGAACCACGGAATCTCCTGAGCGGGAAGGGACCCCCAAGGATCACCCACTCCAGCCCCTGGCCCTGCACAGACACCCCAACACCCCCACCCTGGGCATCCCCGGCAGCGCTGCCCAAACGCTCCTGGAGCTCTGGCAGCCTTGGGGCCGGGACCATTCCCTGGGGAGCCTGGGCAGTGCCCAGCACCCTCTGGGGGAAGAACCTTTCCCTGATCTCCAGCCTAACTCTGCCCTGGCCCAGCTCCAGCCATTCCCTGGGTGCTGTCCCTGTCCCAGAGATCGGAGCTGCCCTCGGGAGGAGCTGCAGATTCCAAGGAGGTCTCCCCTCCAGCTGAACAGGTCAAGTTCCCTCAGCCACTCCACAGCTCCTGCTGCAGACCCTTCCCCATCCCATGAAACACCCCTGGCACAGCTGGGATTTACACCCTGCATTCAAACCACCCCATTTAAACTGCAGCTTCAAGGCAAACCATCACCAACCAGCCATGTTTATGTGTCACCACCATGCTGGGAAACACTTATTTTAACACAAAATTGAGATTTATTTTCCATATTCTATTCTAAGGAGGTTTACAATGCCCCAAGGACAAGGAGCAGAAACTGGGCCGAAGCTGGCAGGGGTTCTAATGCCAGCAGCTCCTGGTTTTCTTGTCTGGGGGTGCATTGCCACAAGACTGCAATGTTTCCTTTGCCACTCCCACCCAACCCTGCAGAGCAGGAGTTTATTAAGGGCTGTATTTCACTAATGATACATCATATAATGTTAACAACATTTTCTGGTTTTGCAATATTTTTAAGACAAGGAAGATAATGCAATACAATCCAGACCCCACCGATCACTAAGCTTTCAATCTCTTCACAGTTCCAGTAGACTAGAAAATTAATCCAGCTGATAAAAGGCTGGAGTTAATTACCAATGCTAGAAGGAACTTTTTAATTTCTAAATCCAATTCCCTGTGCCAGTAAAGCTTCTGCTGGTTATATCCATCTCCTTTTCAGACCAACTCAACAAGAGTTGTTTTACACAGAGCTGGGTGTCTGGTCAGAATTCAGTACCAAGAAACAAAGACGTTGTGTGGCTTAGACTGATATTCCTGAAGTCAGAAAAGATCAGCTGCATACAGGGCAAGACTGGGAGAAAAGCAAACCTAAGAAATTTCCAAAACCCCAGCAAGCCCACAAAGTGTTCTTCTGTTAGAAACTCACCAAATAGTTTACTGGTGAACATGGCAGAGCTGGGGTCACAGTTGGATTTGATGATCCTAAAGGACTTTTCCAACCTTAAGGATTCTGTGATTCCGAGATTCTAAAACCTCACACAAACCCAGTGAGCAGTTTGCTTGGCAACTGACTCCATCTGCTGCTTTTTTCCTGGGTGCCTGAGAGTTTTAGCTGGTGACAGATTGTCATCTGCTGACAAAGGAGCGCAGGGATGCTCAGAACCCTGCGATGCCACTTTGCTTCACAGCCACCCAAATTCCCTGTGAAGAACTCGACTTGAAGCCTAACAAAACCAGTTCTCTTTGAATCTGCAGTAGAAGCTTTGTAGGGCAAGAAGCCAAAGCTCCAAAGCTGGTAGGCAACAGAACCCTGAGATATTTGGTTAAAGCCCGCAGAAGAGGCATGGAGGAGAACTGGCTCTAACTTTTCAACATTTCCACACAAAGAAGGGGGCAGATAAGGTGCCCTTTATGGAGCAGTTTCTAAAGCATTCTCCGAAACCAGGAGCAGGGCAAGGCATGTGATTTTTGTCTGTGTGGGTGATGGCACCCATTTAATTTAACTCACTAACACAAGAACAAAGAACTATTTCCACCGTAACAGTTTGCTTCTCCTGTCTCTCAATTTTTCAAGCCTCTCTTGCTCCTATTCTATCCCCAGATGCACCTGGATGTTATCCATAGATGCACTTCTGTGCACAGGGCTCTGAAAGCCCCTCAGACAGATTTGTTCTAACATCCTTTGGAGAAGGACAGAATGGAAGAGCTCTATAATTTCTAGACAAGGAGAAATTAATTTGTTTGCAGAATGACTCCATGGACATGCAATAAGCTGAGGCAAAACCAGGAAATCCTGAGGCAGGATTTCGACTCGGGGCAGAACCTCTGCTGGAGAACTGCCAGATAAAGACTTTCTGGAAAGGGGAAAGGGATGGGGAAATATTAATTAAAAAACATAAGTCAAATCCAGGAAACCATAATTTATGGCTTAATGAGAAAAAAAAAAAAAGGCCTAATTTGCCATAGTTTTAAAATGGAGTGATGATACAGAAAAGACTGAGAGCTGCAAGTGGTTAAGTAGGGGATCACGAGGTCCAGACAGAACCTGGAGGAAACACTCCACAGTTATCTCCTCTGGAGGCAGCAAAATAGCGATAAATCTCTGTTTACAAACACATTTCCTGAATGTGTTCATTAAAAATACAGTTTTTAGAGCAATAAACTTCCCAGGGAGAAGCGTCCTGGCTGGGGAGGCACTGGTGCGGCTCTGCCTGTGCAGGGGCAGCTTTGGAGTGAGGGATGGGAATGCCACAGGAGAGCACGAAATGCAGCTGGCACACGGTTCCCCAGCGCTGAACAGGGAGGTGATAAATCATCCAGAGCTTCAGGGATTAGGGACGCCTGCCAAATCCTCAAAAATGTTTGAAACTTGATAAGAAAGAAACAAACAAAGAAAAAGTCAATACTGTGTAAGTGCTAGTTCTCTAACTCGGGCAACATTAATAAAAAAATTATCAGAGTATTTTAGACTTCATTATGCTGCACAACCTAAAAAAACCCCACTGAATAAGACTGATATTAAATCCCAAGTTTGTGCATCCAATTATTTTATTGAAGTCAGATGGTTTATGCATAGAAGCAGCCCTTGATGATTTTCCTGCTGCTATGACAAGGGAAAGGGGGTGCTTATTAGCCACCTCTGGCATAAATTTTAATACCATCGAGATCCTTTTCAAAAACTGCTTTCAAAGCTGAAATAAACAAGGGCTCCTGAGCTGGTTAAAGCAGTAACAACTTGTTTTGCTGGAAAAACTGTGGATTTGTTTTCTACCGAAGCTGAGGAGTTACACCGAAGGGAATCCGAGCACACCAATTTACTGTGGGTCAGGTTTGCATTGTCCTGCTGGCTTAGCAGGACCACTCCTGGCCCTCCACCTGCAAAGCTGCTGCTGTAGCTTCTACAGTCCTGTGTGAACTCCCAGTTCGGCACCTGTTAACACCTGCCCTTTAGGCATGTAGGCAAGTCCTGCTTGGCCACGTGCTTGACTGATCCCAAAACACGGAAGGAATACTGCAGTGCCTGAGTCGCAGAGTTCCACTCTCTGGCGGGGGAAGCCACAGACATTCGGTCTCTCAGAGCCCCTGAAAGGACGTGTGAAGTGCCCAGCGGGTCTGGCCAGTGCTCCCTTCAGTTTGGTGTTGTCTCTCCAGCTGTGGCAAAGGGAAGAGTTATTTAGACAAAAACCCAAGCCCAGGCCCTTCCTACAGACCATCCCTGAGATCCGCAGTGGACTGAGGCTGCCAAGGAGCCATCCCTGTCTCTGCAAACAGCTGCTGCTCTTTGTTTCCACCACTGCTTTGGGCAGCCAGTTCCAGGGAGTCCCAGCCCGTTCCACAAGGTTGCTGCTTGCTGTGCAGAGAAGTATTTTCCCTTTTTTTTTCAGTTGTTTTAAGTCAGTCTTGCAGCATTTCCTTCAGGTGTCTGCTAGCACTAGCGTTGCAAGATTTGGTGCACAGCTCCACGCTTGGTTCATCCAGCACAATTCAGGTTGTCCTTCTGGGATGACAATATCCCTCCCCAAGGCATCCACACAAGGGCAGCAGAACATGCCAGTGGCAGGAGCTCCTACGATCCTCGCGCCAGCCATGCACAGGATTACCTCTGCAGGATGTCCCAGCACAGGAAATACACACATTTAAGTTTTCCTATTGTGCAGTGGGAGCTGTGTTCACAATCTACTGATACCTGGCCAAGAGATCAGCTCCTGAAAGTCAGCGTTGTTCAGGAGGATTGACTGAACACAAAAATCTTTGGTTCCAACAGCAGTGCTCAACATGTGGTTTTATACATTTGAGTATTAACAAAGCTGAAGTGTAGCACTGGCACAGCAGCCTTGGGCCAAGCCTGAGCTCTGTGCTGCAGAACAAGGGGTTAATCTCCTGTGTGTGAAGCACACGTGCCCTCCATCACAGCCAAGTGATGGAGCCAAGCACCAGGATTTTTCCAGAGCCCTACAATGCATGACTGTGCCTCTCAACCCTTCAGCCTGGTACTTGCCAGCGTGTCAAGCAGTGTGACAGAGGGACTTGTCACCTGCCAAATGCCTTGACCCTGTTGTCTGTGGGGAAACTGCTGCATCTTGTCAAGGTGATGATTTCCTCCGTCCCATAAAAGCAGAGAGAAAGTGAAGATGAAAACCAGTATTCAAAAAGTGGAAATTAGAACTGTAGCAAAGCAATTTTCCTTTGAAAACATGACAATTGCTTAAGGCACAGAAACAAAGTGGCAAATCCTATTCCCCCAAGTACTGGGATCAGTAGCAAAGTCATGTTGCATCTCTGCACCTACGAAACAGCTGCCTGGCAAGTGGAGACAGCTCCTGTTTCGTCAGCACCCAGCCCTGCTCAGGTGCTTGTCAGCTCTGCCTCCCCTCAGCAGCTGGAGCTGCAGAACACAAACCCCCGTGCTGTGAACACAAACCCCAGCGCTCTGATCCGCTGCTCTTGGCAACACGAGGCACATTTCGGGTCACAATGAGACCCTGGCTCCTGGTATGAGACACCTCTACAACTCCCTTGAGTTCCAGTCCCAAACCAGCTCCAGAGGCCTGAGCCCGGCTCACAGTGACAATTTGTTCTGCTCCCAAGAGACCTGAGCTTTTCTGCTCTCCCCACACCCACAGCCACACTCCCAGGCCCACTCAGTTTGACCAGTGACCGAGCCCACATCTCAACTCCACTCCGGCCACGCACGGCTGAGTGACCACTTATCTTTTTTCCATTTAATCTAATAAAAGAACAAATTCCCCAGATTTCCATCAACATCCTCTTCCTTAGAAGAGCACACTTCAGCAGCCAAGACACCGAAGCACAGGTCTGTTTAGCCTCAGGAAAGTGCGTACAATACCTGCCTGCCTCCCGACTTGCTGCAGCTTGTGCTGTTTTCCTCTGTGGTCGTGAAATAAAATTAAAGATCAATTTAACCGCCTGGAAGAAACAAACCTATAAATAAGTAGTCATAAAACCTAGAAGACAAGACAGGAAGAAACAAAATCTAACGAACAAGAATAGAGGCTGAAAATTCAATTCCAGAACTCACTAAAGAAAAATTGCAAAACTGAACAGTTCTGGGAAAGAAAGGAATTTGCAATTTTTCCTGGAAGCACTTGCCAGTCATACATATGCTCTGAGCAAGGCAGATTCATGTATCTTATGGTTTTTGCACTTCGGTGCAAACTAGGAGCTGCTGCCCTGAAGATTTTTCAGTCTGAGGGTGTGATCACACTGCTGCGGTAGGTGTGACAATTCCTAAACAAACGAGATTTCATTAGTGAACATCTACATGAATAACCATTCTCCAGAAACTCCTGACTGAGGATAACATGGCCCAAGACATTATAGCACAGCCCCATAAGTTATAACACAAACACCCTGTTTGAAAAGAAAACTCCTGGAAGAATTTCCAATTCCAACTTTTCTAGTTCAGAGTGTCACAGAAAAAGTACAGAGGAGCCAACCTGGAACTCAGTCATTTTGGGGGAGAAGTGCTGAATGGGGTATACTCAATTTTTTCATTGCATATTACAGAAAAGACACTTTGCCAAGCCAAAAGTTTCATTAAATCAGTGTCAAGGATCCTACTGACTGCTCTTGAACCAGGATTCATCCTCATCAATGTGGCATAAGAATTTTGCCCAAAATCCAGATTATTAATAAACACTGACAAGTAATAAAGTCAGAAAGGCCACTCTGCTGCTGTGAAGGAAACAGACTGTGGAACCCAAAGGCACCCACATGCACATCCTTCTTAAGGATGGCAATTAGTCTTAGGACAGATTAAGCAATATATTCAAGGGGTGAGGAAGAGGGAAATCATAATATTACTCAATTCTTTCACAGAGCAATTTATTTTCTCTAGTTCTCAATGTTTATTTTAGAGATTTAATATCAGATATTTCAAACTGCAGTTCTGATGCTTCTCGTGCTTCATGGATAACTTATTAACCTGCTGGATAGAGAATGTTTTAACCTCAAATACAGACCTGGACTGTGTGATTCCTTGATTGGCTGTGTGCCTGTATTCCAAGTCAAGCTGAACTTGCACGCGTAGACCTTGAAGTGTCTGCTCAGTTTGGGTGGGGATTTCTCTCCAGAGTACATATCCCAAGGGGTAAACATTTGTTGCAGCTTTTACTGCTTGCTGAGTGAGTTTTCTTCACTGCTGATTTGCAACATGACAAAAAACAAAGAATAACTCAGAATAAGAAGTACCACGACAAAAACAACTCTGTCTCTTTCCTTAGGGTAATAAAATGTCTTGACTGTTCACCAAACACTGAGGCTGTAAAGCAAGAGGATTTTATGTGTTAGGTGCTTTGCTGATTCAAAAGAGTCTTTTAATGTCACTTCCAAGTGACACTGGAAACTCTTCTGCCTGATATACTGATGTTGATCTTTTTTCTCAGCAAGAAAAAAAAAATAGATTTTCACAAATAGATCAGAATTTTCTCTTAAGTGTTTCCCTTAAGTCTTAATTGCTTTTAGGGAAAAAAAAAAATTAAAAAAAAAGAGGTCAGGAAGTTTCCTTCACCTGAAAGAGAATCCATAGACCTGGGTAGGTGGCACTGTGTACTGGCAACAGGAAGAGACAGTTTAATAGGGTTCTTTCAGGACTGTTTCACTGGGGAAAAAACCCATAAAAGATGGGCTTCTCCCTCAAAGTTTGTCAAATAGCAAGTTTGCCTTTTTTCATCCCATTATGAGATCCTACCACCTAACAAAAAAAAAGGGGATTAAACAAAAGATTTTAAGTGCAAGAAGAAATAACTGTTTCTGTGTGCCTCTTGTCCCACATCTCACCAGAGTCGTGCTGTTGGTCACAAACAATCAGAAAAGGGAATGTGAAACACAGCAGCATTTGACCTTCCCTTTAGATAACCCTGATGCCAGAAGACCAGGTCAGCAAGGATACAACTGATCCCTCAGTGTTTAGCCATCAAAAGAGGCTGAGAAGTCACAAGGGAATCCAAACCCTCCTTTGCTGCAGATGGGGAAAAGGTCGTCGAAATAAGGAACCCTTGGGAAGTGGAGCTGGGAAATCTCTACGCACCTCCCACATCAAAGAGCAAACCCAGCTGTTCCACTATGGGATGGACTCTCACTTCTGGTTGATGGCTCTGAGCAGCTCAGCCAACACTTGAAATTGTATCCATAAATAATTACCAAAGGATTCATCCACAGACAATGCCATCTTAAGGCAGGTCTTCTCAAATTATCGTGTCTACAGATTCTTACATTTGAAGTATGAAGAGTCTGTTTTCCTTCAGCAACCAAACAGATTTATCTACACATAGAATATTTTGTAAGGTTTGGTTTTTTGGGGTGGGGTTTGGGGGTTTTTTACTTGTTTGGGGGCTTTTTGCTTTGTTTTGTTGGTTTTTTCCCCTTCACACTCCATCCCCCCACCAGCCTTGCTGACTCTCTGTTGCAGAGGAGTTATGTCCCTGCCACTGGGCTGAGCAGTTCCTCAAATTCTAATCCTTCTACCTGGGCACAAATGCAAAAAGTAAATGTAAAACCCAAAAGTTTTACAGAGGCATCTTAAGACAGAAATTAGGCTACTTAGGACAGACAAGTCTTAAGTAATGAACTTCTTTGAGAATATTTATTCAAGTATCCATCTCTATTTATGAAAGCTGAGGTGAGACTGAGGAGGGGCAGGGGAACTTCAAAGCCCCAAGCCACAGGTCTGTCTTGGAGATTTTTGCAAAAACCACCCGAGGAAATATGTCAAGTGGTGGGTGTTATGCAGTGATTTTTCATTAATTTTAATTACTGTCATTCTATAGGATAGCGAGCATCCTCAGACCTTCACCTCCAAATTGCACTGGGATTTGTGCCAAATTTCTTCTCCTCTTTGGTTCCCTCCAGCAGTATTTAGTAATGGAATCGCTTAAACATGTTTAAATAAGAAGGGTAAATACCAAACACTTCTGAATGAGAAGGAACGTGTATCTCAAATGGCACATGAAGCCTTTATTCATAATTCTATAAACTGAAAACCTGGACTATTTGGGATCAAACAGAAGGCTTGATCAGGCTTGAGAAGAGAGTAGATGGAACATCCCCATGTAAGGAAAAGCAAAACAAAACACAAAGTGACTCTAACTCTTCACAAGCATTGGGAGTGCACGCTGCGGGGAGGGGGAGGAAGAGACAAAAACCCAGAATCAATCCCCTTGATGGGAGCTTACTGGTTTACTTTAAAAAAAAATAAAATATTTTCAGCACCAAATTTGCAATACAGGTGACATCATCATCATCATCATCATCATCTCATCCTGGCTTCCTTGAGCCCTTTCTCCCCTCACATCCCCTCACAGCCATAGGAGAGCTGCTGTTCAAACCTGGGCATTTTTGTTGCAGAGCCCATTTTCAGACAGGTTATTCGGACAGGCAGGAGCACAGAGCTCCCACCCTGCCCTGCCTGGAGCAGGCCACACATGAGCCATGGCCAGTCCAGCAGCAGCACAGCCCCTGGAGCACTGTTTTGAGCCCAGCTTAGCTGCCCACCTCCTACAAGGCAAGGAGACAAAACAGGGAAAGGGAAACCAGCAAACTACAAGTTTCATCTTGGGAATAATCATCAATGGCTTGAGAGCAAGATCTTACTGGTTTGTGAAGTAAATATTCCACTACAGCCTGAATCCTGACTGGAAGCTTGCAGGCAGCAGCGGCCACACTCCAAGTTTTCTGATCTTGGGCAGCAGATGGTGGGGCAGAGATGGCAAACCCACGTTACTCAGAAGTACCTCATGGTAGCTGTGGCGCATTTGCCAAGCCAGAGCCTTTCTTTTCCACAGAGCCGTATTTGCAAAGATTCACTGGAGTGAGGCTTCCATACAGATGTGCCGCGTCCAGCACTGCAAATCAAATGAATTCTCATCCAAAGGCAGCTGTCAGACTGTGCTGCCCACGGCAGCCAGGTCACCTCCAGAGACGTTCCCCACTCCTAGAGGGGAAGGCTGGTGAACAAAGAGCCACTCATTTTCCTCAGCTTTGCACAGTTAACCAAGCAGGAACCCACCATTTTTCCCTGGTTTATATTCTTCCACACCCACAAGTGGAGCTCACCCACAAGCTCCGTGTTTTTCATGTTAACAATGCCAGCAGAAAGGGGAATACCTTCCACCCTCCACAAGAACAAGTGCCAGCTTGGGATGGTGAGTAAATACAGCCACCATTTCTTTCCAAAGGCACCTACATTATCCTCTCAAAGCCATTCCAGTCGAAAGTCCTCCACTCCCTTTGTAGAAAGGCTCCTTGTCACGCCTGCCTGGCCCCAGGCTTTTCTTGCCCCACCTTCCCCAGCTCTCCTATTCAATTTAGGTAAAAGCCAGTTGTGTGCCAGGCCCTGGGCTTGCACAACGCTTTTTACTCTATGTTTCCTACAAAAAGCCTCCTGAAGAGCTCCCTCTCCATCTGAAGAGGAGAGTTTGCTTGGGGTTTCTTTGGGCTGGGTCTCTGGGTGTGTGTGTTTGGGGTTTCTGTGTGTTTGGGGTTTGTGAGTGTCCCATCCCTCCAGCTGCAGATTTCTCTCTGCGTCTTCCCCTGCCCAAGGAAATCCGCCATTGTGCAGTTTATAGTGTCCTTGTGGTACAATTTTCCTGCACCTACCAGTGGAATTTTGGGAGAAAATGTGTGCTGGGGACTCTTTAGAGACCTAAATTTAACAGAGGTAAAACCAAGGCTGAGATACAACTAAGTTATGGAATTACCCTTCAATGTTCAGAGTGAAAATGTTAGAAGGGATTTTCTCATTCACTCTCCAATTAGTTTTCCCCCTACAAAATATATCTAGTTGTCTTGAAGCTAGATTCAGCTGTTTTAAATTCACTTTACAGTCATTAACTAGCACTGCATGGAAGACTGAAGTGTTTTAGACACCAGAGAGAAGATACAAAATAGCATGATCAAGAAGTGGAAATTCTTACAGGCACAGAGCACAGGAGATTGCTGAAGATCTAGAGAGGTGTGTGACAGCAACGTGTCTGAGATGGGAGAGACAGAACAGCAGAGCCTGCACTATAAAGGAAGAGATCAGGAGTTACTGAGGGGACACAGGAAGAACAAGACACGTGGAAGATGTCCCTGCCCACGGCAGGGGGTTGGAACTAGGTGATCTGTAAGGTTCCTTCCCACCCAGACCGTTCTGGGATCCTGTGAGAAGGCAGCCTTGTGTCCTCTTTGGGTCACATTGGATAAAGCAGAGATGAGTTTTCCGTAGGGAGGGGATATTTCACTGTGCAAGTATTTCACACGAGTACGTGGTAGACAGTGTGAGACTTAAAATGCACCTGTGGACCTGAAATATCTCTGCATTCTCTACCTCTTAAGAAGGCAAAGCACAAGCAGCACAGAGGATATCCTTACCTTCCCCATCCCCATGCTGCATTCTCTTTTGTAACAGATAAAGCATTAATGAGAATTCTTCATGTTCCCCTTATCAACAGCTTAAATCCTCGCTCTGATGAGGAACACTGAGCCCTTTTTGTACCAAGACGTGATGTTTGCTTACCTTTGCATGACACATTAGAGCCCAAGAAATGTAACAAGGTCAGTCCTTTACTGGAGTTCTCTGGCTGTTTGGCACTGAGATGTGGACATGTGAGGAGACACATCTTTCAGCATCAGCAGATTTACAGAATACATGCTCTGCTTTGAAACACGGGGAAATTGATCCTGCAGGGCTGTTTACTTCATCAACACACCTTGGAGTGCTATCACGGCACCTGCAGGTTGCGTAATTGCTATTTCTCCCTCAACTAAACATCAGCAAAATTTGTAGCAGGCAAAGGTATAATCACAGGGAGTGCTGCAGCCAATTTTCACAGCTCAGACGTGAAAAAAAGAAAAAAGCTAATTAGCAACATCTATTCTGGAGCCTACCTGCACGCTTTGTTTATTACCTGCCCCCTGAGCCAGCATTAGCTCTGGGAAGGGAGCTCATCTGAGCACGTGTGCTAGCCTGGTACATGCACACGCTTTCCTGAGTGACACTACATCACTTGACACAATATTCAGTAGAAATTTATCCAGTTTCGTTTTCCTGAGCTTTTAAAATAGTTTCTTTTACACAAGTCATTAACCTTATTTAATTTTACGTTCACACACAGAATTAATGAAGATAATCCTCTACTCCCTGAGATCTACAAACAGATCCTTCCCACTCCTGCAAGCTGCAGCCTCCTTTTGTCCAGGCAGAAGTCAGAGCTGACCCACAGCAGTCAATGCCTCCTTTGCATGAAGTGACACATTTTCATCCACAGGTCAGATCTGAGCTTCCTTTGCTCTTTCAGCCTGCCCATCACCTCTGACATCCCCCTGCACTTCCATGCCATGCTTTCTACTGGATTGATCCGTACACAATGAAATGGAGCAGAGCTCATCGAGGAATGCAAGGAAATTTCATCAAGAAGTTAACTTTTTGGGAAGTTTGCAAACCTTGAAATTCCTCATTTAGCACACTTCTTCCCTCTCATTTTTTGACTTGCATTAACACAACTTCCTTGACCTCACTTTGTCCAGCTGCTCTTTAAAAATAAACTATGGCCAACCACAACATGCAGCAGTGTTGTGGCTTCAAAAAAGGCCCCAATCTTCATCTGTGACAAGCTTACGCTGCATTTTCTGCACAAGTAAGGCAAAAGATTTCGAAGAAAGAAACATGTCAGAACATTAATTGGGACCAAGAATATAAGCCTGTTCTATGAAGGGTTTAGTAATTCTTTCCTTTCACCACTTCCTTCTATTCCTCATGGAACTATTCTTAAAAACACCGAACCAAAACAACACCAAACCCCCAAATTTTGAAGATTAAGAACCAACAAAACTGCTCCTATCACCACACTCCTGGCTGACTGCTCTGATCCAGTTGCTCTGATCCAGTTCATCAGCCTCAGAATGTGGGCTCAGCATCTGGCTTTGGGTGCACCTCCAGTGGCACTTTGAGAAGGGGCTGCCAAACTCCCAAAATAACCAGCCCTGGCTGGAGTCTGTACACAACTTAATGGTGGAGAGGATGCGGCACTTGCCAGAATGCACATATGGATGAATAGGGATGCTTAAGGGTATGCAGCAGTAAGGAGATACTTCTCATGTGACTGATCAGAGTGAAAACTATGTTCCAGTTTATTACAGTGCCTGCAGATATAAAATTGAATAGTAATTGTTTGAACTAGATTCAGCAATACCTACCACAATCCACTAATGAAAGAGACCTGTGTTGTCTTGCACTGTTGGATTAAGATTGTTGAGTGCATTGTATTTTTAGAACAGCAATAAGGATCTTTTACATTACTCATGAAACACACGGCACAGGTTTAACCAGGTGGAACAGCTTGTCTGGCTGGTGCAGAACTGCAACAGGGAAAATGCTGGGACTGATTTCTACATGGCACAGAAGAGAAGGCCGCAGCCTAATTCAAGGCTTATCTGAGACAGTAAAGGACTTGCACTGGTTTCACTGGGTTTTCCTCAAGTCTATATTGAGATCAATTAAGAAAGTTGCCCAATTAATCCCAGTGGAGCAGTTTTGTGATTGTTTGTTTTTCTTTTAATCTGGTCCTGCTTTCCTCTGAAAGCCCTTTTAAAACAACAAATCTTTCATGTCTGTATAACACATACAAGAGGCAGATTAACAAAAGGACAGATCTCTACCTCATAAAATATTTTGTAACTATCTGTACGGCCTTAAAGATGGAGCAAGGATGTGTACAGAGATTGATAAACTTCTTCAGGAGCAACTGATGCAGAACACCACCTGATGAAGTCCCTGCCCTCCCAGTGTTCCATGAACAGCAGAGCACAGGAACGTGGGTGTGAGTGCCAGCACCCGGCAGCTTTGTGAGTCACAGAGCCTGCGTTTATCAGGGGCAGCGCTGCCACACCAAAGTGCTGATTGCAGGCTGCTGCAGGGCCTAACCCTAACCCTAACCCTAACCCTAACCCTAACCCAAACCTAATGCTCCGTGCTTGTTCAACATCAGCGGTGCAAACACACGGCACTGCTGATCCAAAGGAAAGGCCAGAGCTCGAGAGAAGAGGAGGCTGCTGGACCAGAGAGAAGACAAGAGCAAGCAGGAGCAGTAAAACAAACAGCCTCAGCAGTTTTAATTGCCTCCCTGCCTGCTCTGTTCTCTACCAAATAAGGCCTCAAAGAAAGCCGGATACACCCTTGGCTGCACTGGTTCCTTGTATTAAAGTATCTAAATTCCTCGTGTCTCTAAATCAAGGTAATCGCAGGTGTGTGACCCTGATCAGACAGATCATCTCTCAGAGTTTAACAATGCTAAAATTCTACTATATTTTGTACCCCAATCAGGATTCTTTGGTATTTTCAAAGTAACAATGCTTCAGGTTTTGCATTTTTGTGGGGGTTTTGCCTTTTCTCTCTTTTTTTTTTTTAAACTTTTGCTTCACAAAGGAAAGTAAGAACATAAAGTAATGTAAAAATACATGGTTTGGCTGATTTTCCCACATAAAGAAGCAGGTGGTGAAGCTGGAATGTCACCACAGTCTGGGGTGCACAAACCTTGCAAACAAATCACTACAGAAACCAGTGACTGAAGTCCCAAATCTCCAGGCAACCTTTGACAAGTGTTCCAGGATTTAGATGCTGATTATGTGAATTTCCAGAAGGGTGAAAGAACACTTGTATTTTCTACATGCAGGAGCTGGATTTAGTCACCCCTATTTAGGAAATCTTCATGGGAAACAATGTGGGTTGAAGAGTCATTTCTTAACTGACTGCTCTCCTGTGAGGCTCTCACTCAGAGTAACCAGGCTTTAACTTCTTCTTCCCAATTCCACTACAAACACTGTGTCAGGTTTCTGACGCTGAGCAGAACTGAGCTGTTTGCATCAGTGCTTGAGAGCAGGATCCACCTCAGACCTCACCTAACAGCAGTTGCTAGAGATCTCCCAGGGAAAACACCCTTCTGATTGCAGCGGGGGCTGTGGGGAAGCTGCTGGGCAGATGGAGAAGGCTGAGAAGGAAACACATTGAAGAAGATATGGCTGTGAGAAGAGGCTCCCATTCCCTCAGCACATTCGGATTTGCAATCATATCTCCCTTACTTGTAGGAAGCTGAAGAGCCACACACCCTGTTACCAATACGGCCGAGGAACTCCCCGTGACATTGCAGCAGATGCCATTTATCAACAGCAACAGGAGCCTTTCCTGAGGACAAGGGAAGCTGGAGTCCTGTTCAGGAGTGGCTGGAGATGGGAAAGAGAGCACTAGAGCATGGGAGAGGTGAGCTATCGTGCCACTGCATTACACTGCTGGGTTTAGGGAGGTAATTCCTGGCATTCTGATTCCCCTCTCCGTTAAGTCAGTTCTGTTATCAAGGAAGAAAAATATATACCAACCTCTCTTCTCTTTTGTTTGTTCTGGCTCTTACACTTCCATGCCCGTGCCTGTCCCGTGTCAAACATCTGCTCCTCCCTGCCCAGCAATGCTGTTCGTTGCCACCTTGTCCCGGCTGCTGGCCCTCGTGCTGATGGCACCAGTGTCCCCCCACGCCAGGCACAGCACTCGGACACCCTGCCTGGCTTTCACACACACCAGCTCCCCCAGGTCTGGGAACCTGCCCAGGGCAGGAGCACAGGGCCATCCATGGAGCAGGGGAGCACCTCGGGGTGCCCTGGATCGCAGGGAAGGAGGTGAAGCCACCACCAGCGGGGTCCCAGCAGAGCAAGGGCTGGAGAGCCACAGCTCAGCGCACAGAACTGCCTCCCCAGCCCAGCTCAGGACGCTTCTGCTGGGAAGCGGGCAAAGAGAACAGGACGGGGTGGATCCAGCTGGCTCACACTCACTGCGGCTCTGTGGCTGATTCCGAGCACGGCTTTGAGGGGTATTTTGCAGCCTCCCCGCCTGCGAGCTGGGAAGGGTGATACCCACCTCTGCTGGGAGCAGGGCTCAGGGGCGTAGCTTCATAATCTGCACTGGAATTTTCACAAAAGGGCTGATAGTGCGTCAGCTGCAATATTCCACTCATGTCTGGCTGCAAAGGGGGATATGGAAAAAATCAAAAAAGTGTTAATCAAGTGCTAATCTTGCTGCTAATTATTGTAACTGCTTACATTTGGAATTTCTGTATATGTCTCTCTTATTTTCCTTCTCTAAATGGGAGTGAAATGTACAAAAGGGCAGGTATTTCCTCCTTTCTGGTCCTACTCCACCTATTTATTGGCCATACTACATGCCTGGGAGTTTCATAATGGGAATTGGAAATGGAATTAAAGAAAAGGAAATTGCTACAAATGAAGCAATTTCCTGGGTGTAAACAGGGCTTGGAATTTTGAAGAACAGCTTTCACATGAAAACATATTTTGTTCTGTCAAACAAATGTGACAATTTCTTGTTAGATACTATTTAGCTGAGAACATTAACAAATAACCTCATTATGATTCTGATGACATAAAACACCAAGGACTGAGCGCTGGAGTCCTAATTTGGGCAAAGCTCCAGACCTTCAGTGATACTTTTGTCTCAGTAATCACATCAGGATCTGGTCTTGGCAGGTTCCAACCCTAATGGATAACAATACACCCTGGACTAACTTCTGCACAATTTGTTAACCTGCTTTACAAACGTAAATTGAGACTGGAGGAGCTCAATCACATGGATTTCCACCAAGAGTGAAACTTAGTGCAATTTTATGACACTGTTTGGACACCTGTGTGTCTGCACAAAGTACAGCCTGGCCTTGGACACTTCCAGGGATGGGGCAGCCACAGATTCTCTGGGCACCCTGTTAAATTATTTCAGAAATACCTATTTGAGCTTCTACTCATTTAAGCTTCTTTAATAATTTCCCTCCTCTTTCTTCCAGCACTGAGGGTTGGACATTGAGAGCTGGTCTTCATATCAGTGAGTGGCTTTGAATGCAAAAGATTCAGTTAATTTGCCGAAATTAAAAGAGACAGTTTGAAGTCTCTGTATGAAGTAATATTTTCTGAACAGCTTGTAGATAACCCTGCTGAGCAGCCTGCAGACAGATGTGCTGATAGTCACATTGGTTTGAACACTCAGGGCTAATTTCAGCCTTCTGAGAAGCCCACTGAAGTTCCCTGCCTGCCATGAAGAATGCACAGGGTGGTGTTTATTTTTTGCATATTCTACAACTGAAATGAGTAAAAGTATTACATCTGCAAACACTGACTCCTGCCAGCATGCATAATTCTTTTTTTGGAAACTCTTTGAAGACTTTGGATCAAATTTAGAGGTATTAAATTCCACTTTAGCCCTCTCTCTTCCAAGTGTGGCCTGGTGATTTTGTACACCATAAAACATCAGTGTCAAAAACCATCAGAGAACACACCCACTGCAAGGCATGAAATGGATTTCACCACCCCACACTGATGTTCCACTGAGGCAGAACATGTGGTTAGCTGTCTATCACAGCAGCAAAAGTAAATCCTGGATGTACCAGAGGTAAAAAGATCATTCATCCAAGAATAATCAACTTTTGGAAATCATTCACTGCTGCTATAACTGAGCACAATGCAGCAGCAATTAGTTGTGCATCATTGCTTTTAAATTGCACAAAGCTGACTGCAGTGGGGGTGGTGAATATTTGTTAAGCTGGGTTTATATGAAATAAGAGATCACCTGGAGGAGGAATATTACTGGAATTTACGTTTCAGGTCATATCTGGGAATTTACATTTCAGTTGTAGAATGTCTCCTCTTGGCTTTCACAACCAGTGATGTCATAGATCAAAGATACTGGGTATCTTAGAAAGGCCTGCTGAAGACACAATGAATAATTCAACATTTGCAGACCAGCTCCTACTCTTATTTGTACTGGAGTTAATAAGAAGTGATTCCATTGAAGCCAAGGGAAAAATTTATTCCAGTGTGAGGGATATGAGAATGAGAAAAACAGGGTGCACCCATGCCTTTACTGCCTTCCCTGAGGGTGTCAGACTGAGTCCCCCCAGGCTAAAGGAAACTCCTGGGCTGCTCTCCAGGGAGTGAAATCCTGGGAGAGGGCAGAGGCTGCAAACCTCCTACAAGAGCCAGGGAGCTGAACCCCGAGCTCGAGGATCCCCTGGAAACATTTGATGACAGACCAGAAGGACTCACTGCACACACAGGAGACACAATGAAAACGCAGATCTGAGCGGGCACCAAGGGTCTGCCTTCGGGTGAGGAACAAAGGAGGGCACTGCTCCTTCGTGTGAACATTTTGCAATAGCAAGAGGGAAGAAGCCTGGTGAAGCTCTGTAATCACTTCTGTGTAGTCCCAGGAAGAACAGAGAAAACCCCAAACAGACGCACGCAGAAGGAGGTGTTGAAGGCCCGGTGACAGTCCCAGAGCAGCATCACCCCTGGCACTCCCATGCTGGGGTGGGTGCACGCACACCCTGATCCTCATTGCAAACCCGGGAACCACCACGTTCTCCCACTGCACTGGCTTCCTTCCCACAGCAAAGCTCCCAGCTGAGGCCCTTTCCCTGCTTTCCCAGGCAGACCTGGCTCGTGAGTTTGCCGAAGAAGGGACAAAAGCCCAGGAGATCCCCAGATGAGAAGCCTGTCTAGGAAGGTGTCTGTTTGATATGGAAAGCTGTATCTTCTAATACCAGAAATCTCATTGCTCCTTTCATACAAGACTAAACTGATCTTTTGGGGTGGGTTTTTTTAAGGAGGGATTCCTAATGACTCCTCATATTTCTGTGGACATAGTCATGTGCAAACACTAAGTAATCCCATCAGTCTGGCCAGGGTCTGTGTGCATTTGACATGGAGAAGATGGCACTGCTAAAGGAAGCAAACACAGAGGTCAGTGCTGTCCTTTTGGACAACAGAAGAAATCCTATTGGGGCATGACAAGCCAAAGTACCTCAATTAATTATTTTCCAGTGTAAAATTGGAAGTATCTTGAAAATATGTTTGCACGAGTTACATAAACACAGGTACTGCAGGTTCTAACACACCTCCAAAGCAAAGCAATTATAATAGTTGCCTTTTCTTCCAACTAAGTCAAAACATGGATAACACTATTACAAATGTCAAATGGCAGTATTTCTGCTCAAACATTGAAGTACATCTTCAACAGTTGGATTTCTGACCCCAGTGGAATGAGTAGGGGCACCAATTACAGCAGACAATAATCTGAGGTAAAACACACACAGTGGCCAAAATTAACTTGAGTAGGAAATTACCCAAAGAGGATAATCCCTAAACACAGCAAAATAGGGAAGCCCAAAGAAGAATAGCTCTTTCCACATGACCAACAAAGAATGAAAAATACCATGTCATGCAGAACCTGAAAATGGGAGGAAGATTTCTTTACTGGAGATTTTATTTTCTGGCTTTGTTGTTGTTGTTGTTGTTGTTTCCTGATAAACAGAGAGACCAGTTGATAAAAAGGATGAAAATTTAAATAAAGTCTATCACAAGGTCTCAGCTCTAACACCACTGTGGGCAGTGTTCCTGATAGTTCCTGTGTGCACACAGGCTCCGAAGGAAGGCCTGAGGTGCCTTACACTTCCTGCTCTGGTGCTGTGCCATGGATGTAAACTTGGGATGGAACTTCAACAAGAAGTAACTGATCTCTTTATAAAAATACAAAGTTTGATGCAAAACCAGCTTCTACTCAACAGCTGAGAAAGAAAAAATAAAGTACTTGGTCACTGTCCTAACCTTTGTTTCTCAAGGCTTGTTGGTACCACTGATACCTCTGTAACTTTCCTTTTACAGACTCCTGTTCTTGTCTTCACTTCTGTCCTACTCCTGATCCTAGAGACAACCTCCCCAGTCTTGAAGCCTCAGATGAATCCTGACTTTTCATTTAAATCCTTCCTTCAAGCACCTTTCTGTAAGAATCCTTTACTATGACTCCTTCAGCCACACTGAAACAATTCTCATCCTTTCTCTTTTCTATGTGCTTGTAAGAATGATTCATTTTTTTCATAGGAAATTTTCAGCAGCCTCCATATCCCTTTATGCTGCTGAGCAGGAGCTATTTCATTGACTGTGCACAAGTGAGAAATACCTCTGGGTGAAGTGAGTCTCTGGGTAAGTTAACAGAAACCCCAAGTTACAGCAGACCCTTCAGTAAAAGCAACTGGAAGGAGCAGTAAATACCATTATCATTTACAATTAGAATATAAACACTATCCACCACCAGCCTGGCAGTTCAAAAGAGAGCTAAGAACTACATCAGCAGCCTGTTTTGCTTTGAATAATTAGTTTTATAAGAGAACATTGATCAAAGGCATTGGTGGCAAGTTTAGTGAAGTGTTCATCATGTACAAAGTCGCTGGAAAATTACTCAGCCCTGAACTCAGCTCAGCCAAAATCAGGTAAACCATAAATAACCAGGGTTAAAGATGAACAGTCAGCTCTGAACAAAGGAATTCCAGAGACAGCAAAGCATGGCTGCAGTCTCAGCAGCAATGGATGGTTTCAATGAGGGCCCTTCAGAAGTTCCCTGTCCCAGCAGTGGCTCAGTGGTGCCAGACCAGCTCTGAGCCGCTGTTTCAGCCCCGGCTGCAGCCACTGCCAGATGTGCTCTGGGAAGCAGAGTCAGTCCTGCTGCCTCTTCTCACAGCAAATAAGTGCTTTCCACGGGAGGGAGAGCAGCTCACCTCTGTGGAAGCTGCTCCAGGCCACAAGAAACCCGCAACGACACAAATGCAAAGATTTGGTGTCATCTAATTAATTGAAAAGACAGTGAAACGCTGGAGATACGGGGAAAGGTTCTTAATATCTGGCTGTGAACAGAGAAAATAACTCAGACTTTCTGGAAGGAGCTCATCCAGCTGAAACACGGGCCAAGGTCTCATCTTTTGCTCGGGACAGCTCAGACAGTTTTCTGCAGAAACTGAGGTTTGGTGAATGGTTGTCTATAATTTTTTGCACATTTTGAGCTAGTTAATAGCTGAAACACTTCCTTAATGTGAGGGAAAACATATTTCTTCTATGAAATCTCTCGTGTTGGTGAAAAGGCTGCCCCATAAGCCTTTCAGCTCTCCAGAAATGCTGGCAGAAGCTGTCCTGAGGACAGCTGTGACACTGGCTCGGCTCCGCAGACATTTGCTGAGGGAGCAGACTGGAAGCTCTGACACTTCTGAGTGAGCACCTGGCAGATGTCAGTGATTTCTGACCCTCATCACTGCACACAAATAAAGAGAGGGTGTCCCCAAACCTGGGTCACTCCTGACTCGTTTGCAGTTCTGGGCAGTTTTAACCTTCTACAACAGCTTCCTTAATTACACATAGTGGTTTATAACCAGGCATTCTTGCACACCTAATTAGATAGAGAAACAGTTTTCCAAGTACATAAGGCACATTTTCCCCCCAGTAGGGAAATAAACTCAGAATTTCAAGCAATTCAACATGCACCTGCTGAACCCACAAGTAAGTATATTCATTCCTTACTCCTTTTTCTGGGGGTCAGGGAGGGAACCACATTAAAAATGTTCTCTACCAAATGCTCATTCTAGGGATATAATCAATGAAAGTAAATTAGAGAGGGCAAACCAGATGCTGCTTGAATTAATTTCCAGCCTTTTCAAACAGTTAAAGCTCCTTCCAGCGCTGAAGCACATGCCAGCAGGAGCCCTCTTGCTCTTTTAATGCCACCACCAACGTATTGGCTAGTATTTGTCACTAAGAAAAAGTTACATTTTCTCATTCCTTGTTGAAGTTCACATTCAAGACAAAACTCCAAGGAACTGAATTTGACCTTGAACCGATTCCAAAAATTTAGCTTGTGCACTTCCAGTTGAAAGAAAAATCAGGGATCCTGGCTCAAGGGTGAAATGGAAGCCTTGTTTGAACTACAAAATTAGTGCAGTTTGAGAAAAATGACTGTATAGTACGGGAACATAAATTAAAGGTAAATCATGAAAACAATGAGGTTTTTTTTAAAAATAAAATCACTTTCCGTTAAAAGTCAATTATTTCTCTAGAAGGTCAAACTTATTTTCAGTAATAACACTGTTCACTAGTAGACCATGAAGACCTGTACACGTCTGAAATATGTAGAACTTTTAATATGCACAACAGAAACTGGGTGTTGGAACGGTGTCAAAGAGTCTCTGCAAAATTACAATGCAAGTCGGACCGCATGAAGTAATCAAAGTCTCAGTTTATTAAAATGTGTTATTTATGGCTTACAGAAAATATTTCTTGTCTGTGAAAGAGAAATGAGTTAAGGATTAACCCTTGTAATATTAAGAGGTTCCTTTTTTTCATTAAACATACAAATACTGAATTTTATTCATGAAGCAGGTAAACCAGAGATGCCAAGTCTCCCACATTATCATCTACTGGATTCATTCTCTAGCTAATAAATCTTCTGATTCACATGTTCTGCCTACAGAATGCTAATGCCTTCCCTGCTGGCCGGGCTGCTGACACGGTGTCTGTGAGGATTGCCCTGGCTGCTGGCACTGGCTGGCACTGTCCCATAACCCTGCTGAGCACGCAGGGAGCTGAAGGGCTGCTCTGGAATGGTTAATGGTTGGCTCAGACCAGTGGTTGTCAAGATATGTTGTCAAAAGAGAGATAAAATAGGTTGGGTCCTCCTGGACCAATCTCGTCAGCATGGGCACTTGCTGTGCTTGTAAAATAAAAAGTGAAATAAAAGCTTGGACAATCTTATTTTT
>VZTI01000622.1:165300-176152 GCA_013397865.1 Struthidea cinerea | reverse complement strand
GGGGGGGAAATCTAGTCTCTCTGTTCTCCATTATACCTTAGCCAAAAAAAATGAAGGGCCGGCATAACATTCTCCACCTGTGCTGTTCCCTGTACTTGGTCAGATGCAAAACCAGCTATTACGAACTTGAAATGTGTGGGTTCAGCTCATCTGACTTGAAATGTGCAGCCAAAAGGTGTCCCCAGAGCCACGTCCAGCCAGCACCAGGTGGGATGGCAGCCTGGTGACCATCCCAGCCCAGAGCCAAGCCTGGGCTTCCCACATCCACCCCTTGGTCCCCCAGGGCTGCTGGATCAACACAGCCAGGAGAAATTGGGCAGGAAGTCATCCATGGCTGGATGTGGCTCTGCTGACAGGGACTCCAACCCTAGAGAGAGCCCTGGGGCCTGGCACTGCTGCAGGGCAATAATCCTGACCCAGGGAAGATGCTTCCATCCCCACCTTCTCCACTGCAGTTTGCATGTAGAATCGATTTTCACGTGGAATGTTAATATTTTACGTGTCTGAATTTTTGCCCTTTTCAGGAAATTTTATGCTTTGCCTCTTATTCCAAATTTTCAGCTAAAGTTGAAAAAGACATTTTTACATATAAAGAAATGTAAAAACTCATATTTTCATTTAAAAATAATTCATAGTTCAATTCACAACAGGTAATGATTTCCTCGAGTTCCCTAGCTAGGATTCCTTGGCTCAGTGTCTCCTGGCTAACTCAGGTGACAACAGTTGACAACTGCATTAATATGAACAGCAAGTCCTAAATCAGCCCAGAACAGATGTGGGAGATGCGGGAGACACCTGATGCCCTCTGCAGTTGTGTGCTGAATACACTGCTAATATGATGCACTGCTAATAACCCTGAATATCTAACAAGTCTTGAAGTATTAACTTGTTATCAGACAGTCCTGGAGCGCTTTGGGTTGCGAGGGACATGAAAGCTCTTCCCATTCCACCCCTGCCATGGCCAGGGACACCTTCCACTGTCCCAGGCTGCTCCAAGCCCTGTCCAGCCTGGCCTTGGGCACTGCCAGGGGTGGGGAATACATCCAACAGGATGGCAAAGTTAAACATGTTTCCTGTTCTTTCCCGGGAAAAGGAATGGCTGGTAAAAAGAAAGGCAGGGACAGACAGACACATCAAGAGGATTCACCAGTCTTAGCCCAGCAGTGTCAAACCTGGCAGCCCCACTGCCAGGAGCAAACAAGGCTCTCAGCACCTGGCCACAGCTGCACATCATTTCAATCTAAGTGTACAAAGTCCAAGTTCTTATTCAGCTACTGTGGATTTATTAAAGGTTTGCATAAAACTCACAGCAGTCGTGCTCTGCTGCTGGCTTTGTCAGAATACAGGAAAATGCCCTTAACACACCCCAGTTCCTTGCACTGCATCTGCTCTGTGAGGGTCTGCTGGGTGTTTTAAGTCACAACATTGAAATGACAGTGGGTTTAACACTTTCCAAATGCTTTTAAGTCTGAATAGTTCAGACCTGAAGTAAGTCTTCCCTTAGGGATTTAATGTATTTAATTATCTCTGAAGTTTTATCCATCATAATAGCTAAGTGAAATCATTGCTCTTGTATAGAACAAAGGGAAGCCAAACATATAAATCAATATTTGATTTTTTTAAAGTTATTTACTGGAGTAACACATGACAGACATTGAAACACTAAAGAATTCCCACTAATTATTTTTTTTATAAAATAAAAACTTAACAAAAGGGTATTTTAAAACAACAAAATTCAAGACTAATTAGCCAAGAGAGATGGAAATGTCCTCAGCAGCATGGTGGGAGAGGCAGAAAGATGGACAATGGAGACTTTTTATTACATCTGCATTACTTTTGTGGGGTTAGTTAAGGCTTGACTGGTCCATGCTTATATAAAAGTCATCTTGAACTCCCCTCAAGGTGCAAAAGAGCTTCGCAAAAGCCCAGGGTAGTGAAACCATTTTGTGAGTGTTCCACTGGGAACTTCGTACTAGTTTCCTTTGTGGTCAATCCTAATCCTCCTCAATCTCTGGAGTTCAGAAAGGGCATGGGGACATCAGTTGTTTTCCAGTTCTATCTTTCAGCAAATCATAGCATTCCTCCACCGAGATGCACAAAACTATGGATCCACTGCAGTCATGTGAATTGTGAAGCGTAAATCCATGTGGTATTTAAGGGATTACATGAGATTTGCAGAACACATTGATGTACTTATTATTGTATCCTTAAACTCTGTTTCACATTGCATGCATTTCCTACCACCCTATTAAACACACGACCTGCAAGGGATGCGATTTTAATCATTTCCCAGCCAGGCACCGAACACCCCGGATTAATTCCCGGGCCCGTTAATCAATGCTTTTGCTCTTGGCATCCCTCGGAGCGGGGCTGCGCGGAGCTGGGGGCCCCCGCCTGCCTGCCCTGTGCCGCTGGGAGCCGGGCACGGTTCTGCCGGGACGGCAGCGCTCGCACTCCGCCAGGGGATCGGCTCCGGCACAGAAGCGAAGCGACCACGCGGGGAAGGCGGCCCCGAGCCCCGCCCGCATCTGCCACCCCTCCTGCGATACCTGAATTCGCGTGTCCCCCCTCCAGGCCCGCAGACACTCCGACATTAGCAGGGCCCCACCCTGCTCAGACAGACAAAGGCATTGCCGCTCCTCTGATAAGGAAATTCGAAGCATTTCCTTGGATTTATCAACTCCCAGTGTTTCCTGGCCCAAGGAGCTTTTGCCCATGGAGGGCGAAATCTGACTCTCATCTCCTGTGCTATTGCCAAAGATACAAGGACAAAGGATTACCCCACGAATACAACATGGAGAGGTTCGACAGAAACTGGCAATCAGTGTTTTATTCTGCTGGGTGGGACTGTTGCTGACAACTGGGGAATAACAGCTTTATAAAGGAGATTTATATGGACCCCAGTTTACAAACAAGAAAATGAAAGCATATGGAGGAAAACAACTTGCACAGCTGCACAAGGGGAACCAGGATTCCTCAGGGAACAGAATCCAAGAGCCCACATCACAAAGCCCCTGTTAGAGGTAATGCATTTGGTAAACATCACGGAAAGTAACACATGGTAACCAGAATCTATTCCAGCTATGCACTGGGTGTCAGGTATGACCAGGTGTGCATCCAGATTGGCATTCTCCCTATTTACTGTGGAGAATATGCAGTGAAGAACCATAAAACTGAGCCCAGTATCACAGGTTGAATTCCAGATGAAAACCAGAAGAAGAAACACAAGCAGAAACCGATCAAGGAACAGGATGCTCTATACATTTACCACCAACACCTGGAGAGATGTTCAATTGAAGGAAAATAAATCATCCCAACCAGGCTGTTAGAAAGTGAGTTCCTGGGCCATTTTGGTGTTCTGTTTAAAGGTAGCCCTGCAGCAGCTAGATACCAATCACATCACCACCACAAATATCACAAAGAAGTTCCAGGAAAGGAGCTACAGTCCAACACATCCACCCAGGTTTCTTTAATCCTTTTTCCTTTCAGGCAAATTCCAGACTGTTCCCACCTGCCTGCTGTACCCTTGCTGATCCATTATCCTGTTGAACTGAAAGTGAACCTGCTGCAAAGGGTTAAGGTGGCTGCACTGTCACAGAGCCAATTGCATTGACACAAGATGTATAGGAGTCCCCTGAGAGGAGAGAACAGGAGCAATGGCACTGATGTCCAGCCTAGGAGCTGTCTGATGGGGACCATTTGTTTTCTTTCATTCAATAAAAGGTGTTACTTTTAAGAAACCACTCCTTTAACAAGTCCTAAAATGATCAAGAAGGATGCCCTGGGCACAATACCTGTCTGAGACATCAAGTTTATTGATTTAGATCATTTTAGTGCAAAGCAATGCAACCTCACAAAAAATATGCTCATTCTTTGGTTTAACAAGAGCATTAAAATGTGCAGCTCTTTGGCTTATACCCTCAGAGGACATCAAGGACACCGGCAGAGGTAAATTTTACCAAGAGGAATTTTGGCTGCCCTGACCCTGAGCTGCAAGTGCCACACTGCACAGCCCACACTCCTTGGGCACCATTCTCTATTTGGCTGCTTTGTCAAGAGCAGTAAAAAAACCATTTAGGGACACAGTAAAGTTAAATTGGGATACCTGTGCTCTGCAAACAGCATCCAGAATGACCTGCCTTACAGAACCCGCTAAACTTCCTTTAAAATTTAAAAATTGGTGCTCAGTACCAATCTGGAGTAATTTTGAATTGCTGCCTGCTTTTACAGATGCCCCGTTTGTCTGCCTGGATGTACAGGTTAGGAGGGTGCACAACTGACATTGTTCATAACTTCGCATGTTGTACTTTGCAGGCAGATTCTCTCCTCTGACTTAAGCTTCCAGAAAATGATTAGGTTATCATTTTGCCCCAGCACTTGGTTTTCAAGAAATCTGCCCCTGAAATTTGTGAGGATTATCTTGATCTGGAAAAGATTCCCCCTTCCTTCATTCCTGCCTCGGGCAGGTCCTGACAAGCCGTGGTATTCCGTGAATGTCAGAGAGCAAACGCAGCAGCAGCAGCAGCAGGGCACTGACACAGTGGGGACGGGTTCCCTCCTGGGCCAGGACCAGCTCCAGCTCCCCGCCTCGTCTGAGGTTCTGCGATTTCTTTCATCCCCTTTACAAAGTTAGGATGAGCAGTTTGCGCCGATGAAGAGTTTGCTTAGTGTGGAGTCCAAGCACTCTCCTAATGAACGGGCACCTGATCATCTCCCTTATTAAATTAGCAAGTTAAGAGCCTCCAGAAGCCTCAGAGAATGATTTTGGATTCATCATCACAACTCGTTCAAGAACTTTCTACCCTCACCGCAGCAGTAAGCAGACTGGGAACTTCCTAGAGCCAGACCCTCTGGAGATGTGGAATATTCCCTTGTTTTGTCTACAACCAAGTATGTACTGAATGGTTTTCTAAGGAAACATTTTTTTATTTTATTTGCCATTAAACATATCAATAACCAAAAGAGTTAATGTAGTCCTAAAGCTTAATCCAAACACCCCTGAAGTCGAGGGAAGCCTTTACTGATGTGATCCCATCCCAGGTGCTGTTGGACAGCACTCGGAGTGGCCACGCACCGGTTCTGAATTGTTGATACACACAGACCTGTCACCATGTGCACTTGATTCAAACTGGGGGTTTTTTCCCAAGAAAGGACATAATAATTCTTCACTGGGTCGTTGCATCATCCATCAGAGACACTTCTATTTGCAGGTATCAGGGACTACATCTCTAACCTTTGTGAAGTGGCCAAAATTATTGTTCCATCTATGCTGAAAGTGAGAGCTTGAGGTCAGTGGTTGTCTGGCAGACTTGAGTCATCCTCCAAGCTGTGCAGAACTGGAGACTGGCATCTCCCTTTCACAGAACTTTAGTGCCCTTCCCAGTGGGACTGAGCTCCTAGAGACCAAACAGGGAAGTAAGTTGCATTTTATTGAATTAGTGGCTTTGGACACACCTTTTACTCTTGTTAAAGTGCAATAAATGCCCCGTTGATTCTCTGCCTCAGTAGTTTAAAAGTGCTAATTCTGTACAGGTGGCAATTCTGCTCATGGAATTTACACCTTGATCGTGACCTAACCCTGGGTGTCCCAGTCTGAACAAGCCATCAGGTAACTGGGGGTGTTTAAGGTATTGAGAGCTCTTATCTCCACCGGATTTGATACAGCCTCCCTTTCCAATGGGCACTGAGGGCACTCAGCATCCTGTCCAGATTCATTTGGTGTCTTACAAGCCCACGAGGATATTCTGATTCCACAGCGAACAGCCACTGCTGTCCCATAACAGGTGAGGTGCAGCAAAGTGATCCAGCTGCTGCTTTTGGTTTTGTTTTTCCCTTCCTCGTGTGTCTTTACCAGGTTTCATTTTCCCCAGAGCCTAAGAGCTTTCACTTGCACAGGAGACACAGGGATTTCCTACAGCTCTGTGCACAACAGAGGTGCTGGCACCAGAGCCTGCAACTCCCACACGAGCACTGTGTTTGTCTGAAACAAGCACGGGCAGAGCTCAGAGACAAACTGGTAATGGAATGCTATCAATGTGCAACACAGCTTCCAAGGATTTGGAAATGCTCTCCTACAGCACCTCAGACCCTGTGCCAGAAATCACAGCTTTGTGGGCAGTGATCCCCCATGCCACATTCTGCAGTGCCATGCACACCTGGATAAAGGGGGACAAAGAAAATTGAACGACTGACTCAGAAAAATCATTATGACTAACAAGGAACAGCATGGGACTCTTTGCAGCACAGACACATCAGAGAAAGGACTTTCCATAAAGAGACAAGATAGCACTTGGGCACAGGAGTATTGCTCTCGACCATTGATTCCAACTGCATGATTTCCTTTTCTTATTACAAAAACTAATAAAATAAAATCACAAAACTGCCATCATTCTCTAATAACTTCTGTGCACTACTGTGCAGCGAACAGAAACAAGCCTAGAAATAATGGGCTCTGTGACTGCAAAGAGCTGGTTACTATCTTAATTTGTCTTTGGTCAGAATAGAGTGATGTAACAAATTTGCTGTTGCATTTTTGTGTTTCATGGATTTATCTGTGAAGAAGACACACAAGAGATTCATATTTTGCTGTGACTTACCAGAACAGACGAGATAATCGACGCCACCAGCAGCAGAGCTCCTGCAGTTGGGTTGGCCCCCGACAGCTGGTTCGTGGCTGGTGCCTCTGTGGTCTCAAAATACACAATTTCCCTGCAGCTGGGGCACTCAGAACATTTCTCACCTGTTTCTCTAACAGGAGTTCACCCTCTGCTGCCTTCTCCAGTACTAGGGAGGTCTCTTACCTCTGACCAGGTATTTCTGTGAACCCTGACGGAACTTAGAAAGCATTGCCCCTTGACCCAATCTAGCTGGAAATAAGCTCAGTATCAGAGGCTGGTGGGAGAATCCCACCAGTTCCTTAGAAAATAAGATAAAAAGGTAAAGGTTGAAGAAATTAGGAAAATGACAACACGCAGTCTTTCTCAGCTGTTAAACTTAACAGTCTACATACAGTTTAATTGCTTGCTCTGTTTTCAGTTTTCAGCATATGCTGTTGTAATCAAGTAAAAACAGGGTTTAGGTATGCAAGATAAGTTTGTGGATAATGTGAAAGGAGAAATGTTGAGGCATACTATACCTTGAGTATTTACATTCCTGTTTTTATAATTATCTTAATTAAAGAGTAATTATTTCACTTACAGATAGGCTTATCTCTAACATGAAACTACCTGTCTACCATAATAAAAATTGGAAAACATCAAAATTGCATTTTTTACTGTCTTTAATAGCTGTTCTGTACTTTAAATGCTGTCTTCACCACAAGGAAAACACATTGTTATAGACCCTTGGTATTCTTAATTTGCAAAAAGCAGGCAGGTTGCTAAGAATGGAAGCAGGATTTCCAGAAGCACAGAATATTCTGGCTAACAAAAACACGCTTTCACCCTGTGTGAAACGGAAGACAAAAACATAAACTGCTAACGCAGGGCTAGGCACGAGAGTGTAAGGGAAAGGGGGAAATGAGGCAGAAATCCGTGCTGGTCCCTGTGCTGCCCGTGTGCGCCTGGGGACAGCTCCGGGAGCAGGCGCTCCCCTGGCACAGCCGGAGCAGCTGGGCTGTCTCTGCAGCTGATCTGCTCATCACGCATTTCATCGAGCTCTCCTCTCGGCCGGCACCTGCCTCCGGATTCCTCGGCAAGGCAGACCCCGAGCTGCTGCGAGAGCTGTCCTGGCCATAAAGGAGTGCTTCTGTTTGGGGATAAACAACGCCGGGCAGGAGGACACGGGAGATGCGTTTTCACCGGGGCTGACCTCTCTGCCAGCCACTTGACACCTCACCTGCACTAAGCCCCAGATCAAAGCGGGGCCAAAACAGTGGAACAATCCCAGGGGAGACGCTGGGTTACTGAACTGCACCGAGACCTGGCGGGGAAGCAGGTGGGACTTTAAAACAGGTCAGTTCACAAGCCTTAACCAGCATGTTTTAAACACTACCTAGAAATAGATTAGGCAAGGTCTTAAAAAGCTGCCAGAAGTCAGAGCGAGCCTCGCTCTCCCTGAGACCAAGGGAAACACTCAGCAGAGGGATCAGCTTTGTCCCTGGTGTACGTGCTGGTTAAATAGATGTTGCTGCACCCAGCACCTGAGGCACCTTCTAACCCCACTTATTTTCCCAGTCTAGACACTTCTTTCCCTTTTTTAAAATTTAATAGAGGAAAATGGTGCACTCATTGTTACCCAAACACTTCACTCAGCTGAGCCTGAGCTTCCTTCTGCTTCACTCGAAACAAGGCAGGCACAGGTACAGAGGCAGGACCTGTAGCAGAGCTGTGCTGGCTGGCTCCAGCTGCTCTCTCGCCTGCTGAGGAGATGCTGAGGCGCTGCACACGAATATCAACAGCTTTCCTACAGCTCGCTGTAGGTCTGCTGGCTGGTTTACATTGCATCAGGGAAGGCACTGCACTTGTGGCATTAAAAGGAGCCAGAAGAAGCGCTCCAATGTACCACAGCAAATGCAGAGATCCCTGGGGGTGGCGCGGAGCAGGGCGCAGGGGACTGGCCCGTCCTCCCCGAGGAGTGACAGCCACACCACTGGGCGAGTGGCACTTCACCAGCCTCAGCCCTGCTCTCTGCATGCTGACCCCCTTCCCCTGGCTGCTCCTGCCCCCACCAGCAGCGCTGCTGAGACCGGCACGTCCTCTTCCGAGGCTGCTGCTCCCCGAGTCACCTGTGGCTGGGGGTCGATAGCAGATGTCAGGGATATTCCTTTTTCTAACACCCAGCTGGTGGCAGTGCCATGGCCATTCACTCAGAGTGCCAGGAACACTTTCCCGAGTGCTCTTAATCGTGTCTCTGCTGCTGAGCAGAAAAGATCTCCTTAGAAAAAACCCAAACCAATAAATAAATAAACTCCACAAACACCTCCCACCACCACCAAACCAAAGCACCAACCAACCAACCCACCAACCGAAAACCTCCACAGAAACCTGCCTCCCAACAACTCACAAAGATCACTTCAACAGAGCACCTTAATCATTTAACTGATAAAAAACTGGAACAAGACAGAGAAACCACCAACTGCATTGAGACACGAGAGTTCCTACAGCTGTCCTGGAACGATTGCTTCAAAGGTTGATATTTATAGCAAGACATGCAATAGTGGTTTATTTATGCAAATAGAGAAGTTATTAATCTGTCCAGTTTATGCATTTTCAAAAAAAAAAAAAAAAAGGCGGATTTCCAAAATCTTATTTTCTATTTTTGACTCCCAAAAGCTGCCTGTGATGCCAGCATTCAGCTGAAGCCTGTGCTTATATGGCTGTCCAAGGGATGTTTCTGGGTTTTAAATTTGGGAGTGTTTTCTCTGCTGCGTGGTTTGCAGCATCACTGGGCTGCTGTGCGGCATCCCTGCCCAGGCTGGGGGGTGGGACGAGATCACCTTTAGGGTCCCTTCCAGCCCAAACCATTCCAGGATTCTGTGATATAACCTGAGTGCTCAAGGAGGCTTATTCATCAGGCTTAGGAAAAAAATCTGCTAAATACAAACTTTTGACTCTTATTCAAAACAAATGGACTTCCCCTCTAATTATCCGTGCCAGGATTTCACTGTGTGAGGCCTTAATCACCACGAGGAGAAGTGGGGCTGCAGAACACTGAAGATAAATGTCCCGCACGCACGAATCTGTGAACCAGGTAGAGACCCGTTTTGGAAAGAGCTTTCCTTTGTTTCTATCCTGCCCTCCAGTGGTTTCACTGCGGGTTAACTGGAAGACAGGTCAAGGCAGAGATAGAGAAAAGCACCAACCGAAACATTCTAGCCTGTTCCTCTGACTGGCTACAGGACAGGTCACATGCTGAAATTACTGTATTTGCAAAAATTGAACAAAATAAGATCTTTTATTTTTTGTCTGATGAAGTAATAAACTGTTAATAAAACAGACTTCCTGAGATAAATGCTTCTCAACACTGATTAAACCCATTAAGAAGCAAAATCACTTTTCAAGTATAACTTTCAAAGCCTCACATCGAAGACAGATTTTAATTGAACCTTTCTTTATTATTTGGAGACGTATGGCACGAAGCTGGGTCAGGGCATGTAGCTGTGTCAGGGGAGGGTTAGGGTGGATATCAGGAAAAGGGATCCAGGGGCAGCCACAGCTTCTCTGGGCACCCTATGCCAGGGCCTCCCCACCCTCACTTTACTGTGAGGGTGATTTGGTTTCTAAATGATAAACTTAGGTGATTTAAGTCATTTTTTCAACCTCTAAATTGTATTTTCAAGTCTTTATGACACCAGTAAATCTCTAATTCTCAAAATACACAATTTCTTCTGATTAGAAAAAAAGCACAGGCACAGGAAGCAGTCGATGTCAGCTTGCCCCTTGCCATGTGGGTATTTTACCTGCCGAGAAGGGAGTTAAAAATCCTGCATAATTCCCTCATCGACAGCAAGTGCGTGAATGGTTATTGTTTCTACTACAGGGCCTTTGTTTCACTCTGACAAAGCCTAGGAGAATACTCATTTTATTCTGCAGAATAATGGGTGTGGAAAGGAGCTTCTTTCACTGGGAGCTGATGAGCTGATTGCTCACAGCACCCAGCGCCGTGAACAGAAACTGCAGCAGCATCATTCGGGCCACAGCAGCCCTCGGGGTGGGGATGGGAACTGTTCCTCTGCTGACCAGCTGGGATTGAGAGCCTCCACATCCACATGGTCTGTCCTAGTGCCCAAAACAAACCGGTCCAGGGCACAAACCAAACTGATCCAGAGCTTAAACCAAACTGATCCAGGGCACAAACTGATCCAGGGCACAAACCAAACTGATCCAGAGCTTAAAGTAAACTAATCAAGGTC